>JAQFZB010000007.1:0-149698 GCA_034695165.1 Desoria trispinata
CCAGTCCAAGATATTGGATTTTTGATTCTTCCATACCATTGGAACGCTTTACTTTTAATACCATCTCAAAGGGTTAAAGATTCCTTTTCGACTGGAAACTTTCCATAAATGAAGTGGACCATTATTTTAAATAGCTTACCCTATGTAATATAAAGTGTGCATGTAGATATTCCATTCCTCTAAGTGTCATAATGGAATAAGCTTTAATATTAGCAGGTGTGAGAACAATCTTTGGTTCCTTGATGACAACCTCAAGATCAGTGTCCATGAAATCAAATACTAGGGAAATATTTGATTTGTATCCAAATACATCGTATAATGCCAGAATATTCTCATGGTGTAATTCTTGTTGTAATTTGATTTCTCTTAAAGCTGTTCTATTAACTCCGTCGTTGAATTCAGCCTTTGAACCAACTTTTATCTGCAAAAAGAGATATTTAAAAATTAAAAATATACACAGAGATACACGAACAACGAGTTAGTTAATTCGATTAACTGGAAAGAAGTTTTCAGTTTATCGTATAAACTAACAACGACCAGTAAAAGCGATGTATGTATGAGTCCCCGGTCTCTATTTTTACTAATTTATTCAGTTTTAATATAGAGAATGATACCTTCTTAACTGCGACAATTTTATCCTCCACTAAATCCTTTGCTTTAAAGACTGTAGCAAACTGAAATTAGAAATACATAAATGCTTAAATTGTAAAATTAATTTATCACTATTTAATTTATCAATTTTTCGTATTTTACATTTAATATTAAAATTGCTTAAGAAAAATAAAAAAATTCAAACCTGTCCTTCGCCCAGAAATTCGATTTTCTCATACCGACGATCATTTCTTAAAACGCCGTGAGACATAGCTAAATAATATTATCGTTAAGGATTATCCAAAAATAGAATGTCCCGTGAAAATAATAAATTAGATTCAATTTTCTCTAAAAACTTTCTTTCAGTTTGTTCTGTGTTCGGTTTTTATTTTTTTTATTTCTTCGGTAGCTATGAAGTTGGCGCGGTTTGAATCAGCTGACTTTCATTAGTAAACAACTCAACGAAATACAAACAAATGAAAAATCAGCCAACGAAGATAGTAAATATAAATCGTCAGCCAACCCTCATCTTCGTCATCGTCACATCATCTCACTTCGTCACAAACAACTAAACTAACTAATAATTAATTCAACTGGTTTCCCATTCGACGTCACCCTTCAAGTTCGTCGTCGTCAGCTGCTGTTCCTATTCTCATATCTTATTGTTAGCTGCTCTTTCGTTTCTCGTCTTAATAATTATAGGTTCAATTCAAAAAATTTTTTAACTCAAAAGACAAAACAAAAGTATTTTTTATCAAATATAGAATCATTGTTCATAATTATATCCATAACTTGGGAAATTAGTGATTTATTGACAAATGATTATTAAAATAATATAACATTACATCAAACATCAATAATCATCATTTAATTTATTGGTAATAAAATAATTAATTTGATTGACTTTCAGAATTTTGTTAAAACTTTCAATTTTTTAATTTATTTCAGACCAAACAAGTCACGCCGAATAGGAACATATTATAATAAAGGACTTAAATTTCTTAGCTTAACGAAACTATCATAGTAGACAATCGTCGGAATCGGAGATATTTGATATTTCAAATTCCTGATCATACTGAGCGTCAAACGTAGATTAGATAATTGATCAGATTCAGACCACTGTTCCTCGCCTTCCAATCTGCTATCAAGATTAATTAAAAGACCGAACATTATTTAACGAAATCACGAAGTTTTCTGAATTAACAATAAAGTGATGGACGGTAATCGACGGGGAGGGAATGGAAATGGGTCCAGCCGCTGCGGGGATTTTCTAATGGCAGGAATTCGAAAACGAAGAGTATTTGGAAATAAGACTGCAGCAAGTTCACATTTGCATCGTAAAAGCTTACTAAAACGATTAAAGGCGACCATGGGTTATGCTGATCAACGCCTCTACACATCAAGACAGTTTCAAGAGGGATCAAGCAAATACGAAGAATTTTTTGTGTATAATGAACACGAAGAGGAAACCAGTAATGATTCAGTTGAGTCACCCCACGGTAAGCAATTTTCGAATAAAAGATTTTGATTGCTAAAGAAAGATGAACAATGAAAATGTCTAAATTTCAATAATATCAATTTATTAATTATTTTATTAATTCTTTCTTATTAATGAAACTTAATACAAACAACAAAGAAAATCTAATTTTACTCATTTTATTTTATAATCATTTCAGGGGCGAATCTGTTCACTGACATTTCAATAAATATGGCAGATTTTGTCACAGAACGGCAAATGGGAAATGTGCGGAGTTTAGTGAATCTTCAACCACGAGTTATGGGCGAAACATTTCAAACCCATTCTGATTTACCGATTAAACATCTACTTACAAATCAGATTCTTCAAGAGAAGCCAATAAAAGTGGAGAATCTCAATAAAGTATTCTGTTCCCAATGGCTGTCGGACAGACAAGTCATTTTTGGAACAAAATGCAATAAGGTTGGATCTTCTATAAAATATGTTATAAGCATTAACGTATTCAGTATAATTATTATACTTTTCGTAATTTTACGTTCTTAATTTGAAATTTGAAGCTAATGGTGCTTGATGTTCAGACGAAACACATGACTCAAATCCCATCGCTTGCACCATCGCCAAGAAGCCCGCCACCAGATTCACAATGTGGAATTCATGCGATTGAGATCAATCCATCAAGGACACTTTTAGCAACTGGAGGTCGCAATCCTAATGATGTTGCCATTTATCGTCTTCCTACGCTTGATCCCCTGTGTGTTGGAGAGGTGATTGTGATTGACTTATTACTGTCATTACTCTGAATGTATTATAGTATTAATTCATAAAATAAATAAACCTTGGTTTATTTTTATATTAGGTTGCACACCAAGATTGGGTGTTTGCCCTTGCGTGGCTTGACGATGAATTTCTCGTCTCCGGATCCCGAGACACAAGTCTCTCATTATGGAAAATCCCTGACGTGAACCATACAATATACCCTGAGCAAATGCCATGCACAACCTCATCTATCCATCGCCCATCTCGTTCATTTAGCTGTATTCAATCGTCACCATCAGTGGTAGCTGACATACCTATGCAAGTCCCTTCATATTCCTACATAAACGCTGTCGCAACCAAAGAATGTCGAAGTGCACAAAAAGTGCGCGACATAGTGTTCAATCGAAGACTACAAGAAATTGCGTGTGTTTCTCTAAACGGTTATATACACGTCTGGTCTGCTGATAAATTTGTGCAAAAATTTTCCCGAAAACTTCCATTCAGTATGGAAAATGTTTGCTTGGCAGTTCATGAAGATTATGGCTTGTATGCTGTTGGAAGTAAAAGCCACACTACACTAATGGATGCAAGAACAATTCAATGTGTCAAAAAAATCCTCTCGAAATATTCTGGATATGGAATTCGTTCTACTAATTTCTATTCTTCATTACTTTCAATTGGAACTGGACAGGGAACTGTTATGTTTTATGATTTAAGAGCAGGAAAATATTTAGAGTCAAACGTTAATTCGGCGAGATCAGCTACACTGAAATCTTCAACGGGATGGACTTATCCAGACGAGGAGATTATTATGGATGTTTACAGACAGAAATATACGCCTGCTATTTACACTCATTGTGTGGATATGAGTGGAACAAGAATTTTTGCTGCTGGGGGACCATTGCCCATTACACTTTGTGGGAACTATATTGGTTTATGGCATTGACTGTTAGTAAATTAGTAAGCTAATTTAATTAAACTTGATTTATTTATTTGTGTGGTTAGAATGGGTGGATCGTTGAATATCAATTTAAAACTTTTTATTTATTATTGTGTCGAGAACATCATTTTTAGCAAACCTTAATATTATTACGTGCAATAACGGTATTTATTTTATTTGGTATATTGTGCCTAGATTTAAAAATTTTTTGTTATCTACTTAATATATGAAAGTTAAATTCGAACACGAAGGAAAGTAATAAAAAGTCCTATGCAATTACTTACTATTTAATCATTTTGCATATTTATTCAAATTACAAAAATTACAAATACTGGTTCAATTTTGAAATAACATCATCAATCAGTATGAAATGACATGAAACACATTTAATATAAGCATATTATCATGAAAGACTTCATTTAATTTAATTTACTCAACAGAAGTTTCGTCATAAATGTTAACTGAGACTGAATTAAAATAAAATAAATGTAAAATTATATTATATGGTTAATCTATTACACATACTGCACCATTAAAATATATCAACCATAGCACAGTTAGTTGACTATAAAGTGCTTTTTCAGTCTTTTATTTTATTTTTATATCAAGAATATTAGGCAAAAATATATTATCAAAAATTGAATAGATTGTTTTAAGATTTAAACTGCGTTGGGAAGTACAAAACTGGGATTATTATATACTAGTATAGATAATAAAGAGTATTACAAAGTCATATTTGACATTTTCAAAAACTACTAAGGTACTACCATAAAGCTTACATTGACAAAGAATTTCATTTTTATAAGTCTAACGTTCACGACGTCGTTTTGAACCATTGTCCGCCAACTGTGTACGCAATTCGTTGATTTGTCTTTAATGTAAAACAAAACGAATTTTATGAATCATAGATAACCGCATGAAAAATAATTACTGTGTTGCACCTACCCTTGAGCAGCGTCATAGCCTTCTTGAAGACTAGCATTTTGAGCATTTAGAACGTCGATGTCATCCCGTGCAGACGCAAATTGTTCTCTTAAATTATTATAATCCGTCCTGCCATATAAAAATAACTTAATGAATTTGAATCAATTTTAAGACGTTACCGTCTGAATGACAACATTAACAACAACTTACACTAATGTCTGGTGGACTGTTGTGATATAAATACAATCCTGATTCATACATCCATTTGGGGGCATGACTCGTGGGCCTGGAAGGGTTCCACCGCCTAAACCTAAGTTCACATTATTTACTCCTGCCGCACCTGTTGCCGCTGCAGGTTGTAGATTTTGAACAACTGCAACTGGTCCAGGAACTGGATTATTCTCGTGACCCCGGGGACGAGCCTGGCCACGGCCATCATCAGTCATATTGGGATACAAGCGAATCAACTTCCCAGTTACCGTCTTGCGGCAACTTGGACAGCTTTTTCGACTACAATATACAAGAAATAGTCATTATTATATTATGTAAATCATATTACAGTATTCAAATAAATTGTGTATTATGTTTAGTACCCTTGTTCGTGAAACCACTTTTCAATGCAATACTTATGATACATATGACCGCAAGTTGTAGTTACTACTTCTTGAGGATCAGTTTGAGATAATATAGCTCTACCTCGACCACGTCCTGCACCTCGACCCCTTGCAGAAGTAACTCGCATTCGACCATCTTCACCGACGACTACTGGAAGAACAATTTGTTGTGGATCATAACCAGCGGCAACAGGATCAGGGACAGCGACTTCATCAATAATGGTTGCCGGTGAATCGAGGTTCTCAAGACAAACAATGCACTCAAACGTTGAACCATTATGGAATGATTGGTTCATCGAGTAACGAGCAGCGGCCCCAGCTGGTGATCCGACAGTAGGACTAGCCCTTCCGGGTGAAGCTATAACTTGAAATGCAGAAGTACCACCTCGCTGAGAAACTGCTCGTCCACGACCACGACCTCGTAGAGGCGGACACAGGTCTACAAGTAAAGGAGCTCCAATGCGCCCAACTGGACCACTTCTTCCCCTTCTTGCAGTGTTAGCAACTCTACTTGGTGGTGCAACTGGTGGAGCTTCTGCCATATTGTTGTCTTTAGAGTTAGATGATAAATTCTGAATTCGTTCGTCGTCAGAACTTGATTGAACTATTAAAAATATAAAGAGTGTAATAGATTATAATTATTCTGGTGCAGGGTAGGTGAAGCCAAGGTAACCTTTCACCTGCCCTGATACTGGTGTAAAATAATTGGGATTTGATATTTGGTATTTACTTTGAATAATATTTCTAGGGATCCGACGGGACGCAGAAATTTTTCCAAGTTTTTCTAACTTAATTAGCCTTGAAGCAAGACATTGACTAATATACAACCTCTCTGGTGACATATAATGAAGTTAACTAACCTAACCTTTTATAAAGGAGAAATACTTCCAGCAAATCTACCCATGATCATGTCAATGTGCATACTAACTTATTTTTTACTATAACTGTGCTTTTTTAACAATATTACGTTTAATTACTATTACTACAAATTGCATTCTTTGTTGTCGCACTGTCAACTGTCTGTGTAAAAAAAGAAATGAAATCGTTCGAGTTTCGAGTGGAATTTTTGGCTTTTGCTTTTGTTGGTTGGTATTTTTCATCTCATTTCATTCCCGCACCCGGTAGTTTTGAATATTGGGGCAAGTTGCGACAGTTAAGTTATGATAAGTTAAGGAAAACAAGAATTTTTTACTATATGTCTGGAAACTGGAATTTATCCAGATTAATCTCATCATGAAATTGAGTTAATACTTATTTTTGGTTAATACGTTATTATTATTAATACTTTATTGAATTTCATTCAATTCAACATTTTGACAATTATGACAACGCATGTCGCATTCGTATTATTGAATGGATTTAAGGGAAAAGTAGCACTGTCTAACAGCTATTATTGGCTTTAATTTAAATGTCTGGTATGATTTAGTTATATATATATATATAGTACTAAGTGCTTTGTTCAGAGTATAAAAAGTGCAGAGATACAGGTAATAGAACCTAAAAAAATACAAATCGTTTGCAATATCACAGACATAGCATAGCGTCATTAAAACTAAAATGAAAAAATATGTATCAAATAGGTTGAATTAATTAAATCTAGCGTTTTTGCTTAGAAAATTGGCCGTAAACTACGTTCGAATTGAATTTAGGCATATTACTAGATGTTTCAATCCAGCCGGTTGTTGAATTCTTAAACTGTTTCTTTCCCTCTTTGCGAGTTTGTGGAGTAATGTGCATTCCAGGAATATTACTTCGTAGAGGAACATCCTCCTGCAGAAATCAATGAAAATAATGGTTATTAATTTAGCTATTATAATTCAAAGTTTATGGTCTATAGATTATGTAATGTAATTTACATCACTATCTGACAAAATAATAGTCTTATTGGAATTCAATTCCCTATTAATTTTCTTCAAGTTTGACGTCTTTAGCTTCTGGGAGTTTAATTTACTGCTGCTTGCCTTGGGTGTGTCATCTGTGAGATCAATATCTGTTGTATCGTCATCAAAATCCAAAAGATTATTTGGCGAGAAAGACTTTCCTTTTGAATGGACCTTTGGTCTCAAAGTGCTGAACTCAGTGTTGTCACTATTATTTGATTGTTGCTCCAATTTAGATTTTTTGGTCTTCGGTTCTTGAGATTTGGATGTAGATTTCTGCTTTTTATTTTTTCCAAAACCATTTATTATTGGCACATCCTGATCAATACCGTCTCCATCGGGCTGAGCGAATTTTTTACGAGGAAGCATTGTGGTACTAGCATGATAAAGTGGAGTTCGGGAATAATGCATCATCTAATTTGGATATCAAAGTTAATTTATAACGAAAAGACAAGGTTTTTTGTTGATTTTATTCTCTTACCTGATGAACGTCGGTTTTTTGTAACGATCGATTTGGAGTTTTATCGTCATCTGCGGATAAATTGTGCACACTGCGGAGTTCTTCAAGTTCTTTCTTCATGATACTATACTTTTGCTTCAAGTTTGACATTTCTAATCTTTCAGTCTCCTGTTGCTTCTTCGTATGTGTGAGTTTACTTGCACTGAGTTCAAACTCCCTGTACAAAGAATAATAAGATTCATTAATGTTTACTGACTAGCAATAAAGTAGAAAACTCAATGCAATCATGAATGCATTTTTGTATTGGGTGTTACCTTTTCAGAATACTTTGAGTTTCCAACAGCGTTTTAATTGACTCTTTAGTCACAGGATAATTCCCCAATTCGTAGGATACTTCATCCTGAACGTTTCTAACAAGTGATTCAATCCTGTTCATTAAAAGTAAGGGATTACATTTACTTTTTGCCAATAATTGATTAATAGAAAACAGAAAATTGTTTACATTTGGAACTTCTTCAACTGTAATTCCAATTCATTGCATTCCCTTTCTTTCTGATCAGAGTACGTCTTATAACTTTCAGCTTGCTTAAATTGAAACATGTATTTATCCGAACGAAGTTTCTCATTGTCGTATCGTTTTTTGTAGTCTATTGAATTGGATCTGAAACAACATTTAATCTTGTAGTTGTGACATTTTGCGCATATAATGTAAATAAAAAAATTTCAATCTTGAGTACCTCTCCACGTCCAGTATCATATTGAGATTGCTAAGGTCATCTTGTGATTTTTCCAAGCGCTGCTTAAGCGTTTGAATTTGTTCATTAAAATGTGTGTGATCGCAAGATCCTCCTCCTTCGATTTGAATAATACTGTCATCTGAAGGACTGTACGTATCCGGAAACAATGGTAAAACTTTCAATCCAGGGACTGGTTTACGGCAATTTGGGCATTGCTTACTGCTACCTAGATTTCCTCTAAAAATGCGAATAAACAAAAATTAACATCATTATTCTATTCTTGGAAATAATCATGAATATGTGATTGATTGCTGATTGTACACGTATGACATGACGTATTAGAAAAAGGAAATAAATTAACCTAATGCTAAACTTACGTTAACCATCGTTGTATACAATAAGTATGGAATATATGGCCACATCTAAAACATGGTATACAAAACACAAATTAGTTAAAAATATAGATAAACGATAAACCAAAGAAGATTTATATTTTTTATATATAAATGGAATTACGGCGTTGACGAAATATTGATGTCGTCATTTGGATTAGTATTATTAGCTCGTTCTGCTGGATTACGATCCAAGCGTTCACTACAAATTGGACACGAGAAGATCATTTTCCCTTCCAATATTGTTATTCTCGGTCTCAGCTAGGTTTCCAGACTAGCTCAATCGTTAAACGGCGCTAACCCCACACCGCAAAGAATACTACCGTAATTGCAAATTCAATTCTGCTAGCATTTATTTTCGTTCTGTAGTGTTGTCTGTTTTAGCCTTGATTGATGCCGCCTACTAAATTTTTTAATAATATATTTGTTTGATTTTTCTGTTGACGAACTGATATAATGTGCTGAAGCCTGAATGAAACCGAATAAATAACTGAAATTTTACTTTTTTTAATTAAGCGAACGAAGCGAACCTAACCCCTAAAAATAAAAACGCAGAGATATTACTTTACTGTGAACCACAGAGTTGTATCTGTGAACTGTGTCTTGTGTCAGATGATTGGGAACTGTTTCCCGCCTGCGTAATTCTATGCTGAAATGAAAACAAGAGCTATCATATTGCATGCAACTCTCTCAACGATATCCAAAAAATGCATCTCGAATTTAGAATTTCATTTTTATATCAATATCAAATCATCAAATATCAAGGTAAAACTATAAAACTAAACCATATGTTTGTTTGTTTGTGTTCGATCATCAATCACTGAACTTGCTTGCGTGCATTTCATCATTGAAGAAAGCACAATCCATAAAAATCAGATTTTACGTGTTTCTTTTTTTGTAATAAATTAAAAAAAAACTGAACCGGATCGGGTCAGGGATCGTCTGTCTCTCTCTGTGTGTGTAACATACCGTAACATCACTCTATAAATTATTCAACAACTTTATGGAACGTATTGGCAGTTAAAAAAACAGAACAAAGAGGAAGAACTAGAATTTTTACAAAACAAGTAAATTCCATAGCATATTTTTTCTAAATGGGGAAACCCAAAAACTTCCAACATTCCCAAATTAATTGGATGTCTTCATGGCGGGGCTCAATCGATGAAATAGTAACATGTCCTTATGATAAAAGACATATTATGCCATACAAACGCCTCATGATACACATCATTGCATGTGAGAACGTAAGTATTCTCCAAGGATCTATAAGTCTTGTTTTTGTTTTTCATATTATACTTTTTGTTCTGAATACTGGCTGTATATTTACTTTTTAGAATCATGCGGAATTATCTGCCACATTTGTTACGTGTCCTTATTCTAGTATGCATCGGTTCCCAAAAAATGATTTGCAAGAGCATTTGAAGACATGCAAGGAACATCAGATGATTCTGCATAACCGTGTAAAAGGGGGTAAACGTGAGTCAAAATCTAGTAGCTGGTGTTTTCTGCAATTTAGAAATCTATATGCAATATTATTTATATTTTTAGGCCCATACATTGAACCCAGTAAAGGTCCCCGTGATGAAATTCAAATTCATGAAAGGGATAAATCATCAGAGATAAAAGAAGAATTTGACCCCCAACATGAAGCTGAATGGAATGACATGCTTTAGCCAGATCGATTACGTTCAACATTCAACATAAAAATGTAGCTAATATTTAAATTATTTATTGAATAGTTTGAATAGAAAATACAATAATGTTTATACACCTAAGCACTTTTAAAAGCAGATGAAGAGTATTCATTATAGATTTGATAATCTCATTTATGTCATAGATATAGTAGTCTCATGAAGTATAAAATTCAGTGTGAAATGTGAAAAATTATGTAATATATGCATACACATTCGAAGAAATTCATTCATCATTATAAAATCTCATTGAATTCAAATTCAGTCTCACAATTTACTGGAGTTTTACATGTTTTTTGGCATATCTGACCTGAAAAGCATAAAGACCGAGCTGAAAAAGCTGAATACTGCTATTGTACATAATTGTAACTAGACATGAACAAGCGCATAATAATTTCATAATATTGCTTATAAGTACAAAATTGTTAAAAATAATTTAAAAAAATGCTTTTCTATTTGATATTGCTGTTATTCAAACTCATCTCCGCCTGCATTTTGGCCATTATTTCTTGCATTTTGCGTAACTCGGCTTCTTTCTCTTCAAGAATTCTTTTCATTTTCTCCTTGTCGGTGTTAGAGTCACTTCCATTTTGATCAAGAATTAATTCAGCTTTAACTCCAGCTCTGGCTTCCTCAGCTAGTTTCTGAAGACGATAATTTTCATAGTGAACTTCTTGTGTGACTTCTTGTAAATCTTGCATGTGCTGAATAAGCATGTTGCGTAATTTTATAAAATCAGAATGTTCTGGGTTCTCAATCTCGACAACTCCCCAGGGATACACTCGACCTCGAACCTTGCGACCTTTGGCTTCTATACTGGTGGTAGATCCACTTACAGCGAACGGCATAGCTTCCTTTAAAAATACGATGATTACGCCATTAAATCAGATAAGTTTTAAAATAGTATATTTCCAACAGGTAACGCCATAATAGCGTGACGCAATTGATCTCTGAAGAAATCATTTACAATCAATTGATCAAGTTAGGTAATATACCTTCATGAGTCGCACTTCTTCTTTATATTCCTGATCTTCATCTTCATCTACTTCTGGAAGAGTGTAGACTTTTATTCCGTGAGAAGCAATTTCAGAACGAATGCGTTTTTTAAGTTCCGATACTTCTTTTTTAGTTAGAGCGTCAGCGCGTGCTATCACTGGTACTATGTTTACTTTTTGGTGTAGTTGCTTCATGAACTCAATGTCCAATGGTTTCAATCTGCAAAACAGAGAATTGTAATTTTCAATCATTTTATTTATCCTCGGAATGATTGATTAAAGCAATTTGAACTAACCCATGACCAAAAGGTGAGATAAAGTAAAAACAGCAGTGAACACGGCTGTCAGTTATATTTCGTCTGTTGAGTCCCCTTTCACCGTGAAAAAATTTCTCGAACTGCTCATCGATGTATTTCACGATAGATTGAAAACTACATAAATAAATTTTGATTTATTCCCATATTTAACATCAACATATTACTCATTTCCTTTCATTGTGTACATAATTCATTTGATTTCTTTTAAAGCTTACCTGTTTTCATTGTTAACGGCATCGCCATATCCCGGTGTGTCTACTACAGTCAAGCGCAGTTTCACACCTCTTTCTTCAATCTCGACTGTTTTGGCGTTGATTTTTACATTCTTGTGGTATTTTTCTGCAATTCATGACATGCATTCATTAAATCCTTTCATCTGGACAACGTTAGTTAATAAAGTTATTCAAATAAAATCAGTTTAGTGGATAGACGCAACCAATACCAATATTACCAATCGCAATCGGTAATCTAACAACCAAAATGCAAATTCTTACATAAGCAATCAACCAAGGAGCAAGAAAGTAAAAAATGTTATTCTATAAAAGTAAAAAATCCAAAAGCGAAATCAAATAGTTTCAGTTGCACAAGACAATAAAATTAATGGCAAATTAGTATAAAATAAAAATGGAAAAATGAAATCGATTCTTTTTAAAGGTCCATTTTAAAACCTAAAAGTTGTTGAGATGTGAGTTCTGTTCCATTTCTTGCCCCTGGTTTATAGCCGTTGCCAATTCCATTGTTCAAGTTCAATCCATTGCTATTGATATTACCTTTTGCATCGGGTATTTTCTTATCAGGATAGAGATCAGATAGAAAAAGACTATTGATAAGAGTTGATTTTCCGAGACCGGACTCTCCTATAAACATAAATTCATATTTAATAGTTTGTTCTAGTTTTAACATTTCAATGAAATTAATGCATATTATCTTACCAACGACCATTAAAGTGAATTCGAAACCCTTTTTGACTGACTTTCGATGAACTTGATTAGGAAGATTGGCAAATCCAACATACCCTTGGGCCATTTCAGATCCTTGCTGCAAATAAATAAATCATCTTCTTATTAATAAAATATCAACGGTGTTATTTCTCCGTGAATAAAAAAATAAAGTCATTAATTTCAATTTGTAATTGTTTTTCAATTCAAACAAAGAATCATAAAATTCAAAATTCTAACCACGGAATTCTTTGAGTCGCTGGACATCGTTAGTCAGTGGTACAGTCTTCTTCGCCTGGAGTATAATATACTGCCGTGATATGCACTTATCAAAAAAACTATGAAGGAATTGAATTTATTTTGTAACTGTCAATTTTTATAATTTTAACCGTTTGACTTTTTAGTGGTAAATAAATAAAACCAAAAAGTAGTGCCAAGCCCGAGATTTGAATTCCGCGCTGTTATCTTTGTTTCCTCGATTTACAATTTGTTCATAAAAATCGTCGAAATTTGAAATTAAAAAAATTGTTCCGGCATTTTTGGTAATCAAATAAATTAAATTAATTAATGGGTAATTAATTTAATATTTTTTGAAAGGTTGAAAAATTAATTTCAATTTCTGAATTTTGTTTACTGAAGTTTGTGATAGGACCATTGAGAAAAGTCATGTGTTTTTTGTTAAAATCTAGATTCAAATCCTTGGAATTAAAATTTTAAGACAAAAATCTCTCGAAATTTTAAGAAAATTTCTTTAGGATCCCAAAACATCTATAGAACTTAATTAAAATCAAAGGAGTCCTCCGAAGGGAGTAACTTAGTCAAGAGGTAATTAACTATTTTTATGTGTGATATGTATTTGATACTAACTATTATTGATACTGGTGCGGTAGAAAAGAAATATGACAAGTTTTAAATTAATATCTACTTAAATTAATACTTCCGTTCCGGTTTTAGACAATGGGATTCGTGGACACAGTTTATAAAGGAGTCTTCAGGCGAACATCGACGTTTGCACTGGCATGTATTACTGGAGCGTTCATTTTCGAACGTGGATTTGACCTGACTGCCGTAACCATCTTTAATAAAATGAATTGTGGTGTAAGAAAAAACTGCTTCCCAATTTACTTTTTGTGTTCAGTATTCAAAAACTGTAACGAATTTATTTTATATATGAATTAATTCGATTTATTACTTTCATTTTCAGAAATTGTGGAAAGACATCAAAGATAAATATGAAGAATAAAACTGTAATTAATTAGAAAGCCAACTGCTTTCAAAATTTAAATCCACAACTGCAAATAAATACTAATGTTAGAAATTATTGTAAAATAATCATGAGTCACATCCTCGTTCGTAGTATATTCCTGAGCATCGCTCGTGTAGATCCATTGGACGTAAAATAAATAGTAAATACTATATGTAATAATACTGTGTGTTTCTATTTCATTTTATTTTATGAGTAATTGAGTGAGTTACTTAATTTAGAATACGTAACGTAAACAATGAAACAATTAAACTTCAACTTTCGGACAGAAGTTATAAGTCATCCTTAAACTCAAACTCGTAATTTAGTAAATCCGTAGAATTAAGTGGAAGTATTTTATAAAATAAATGTTTCCAATTTTATTTTCAAAATCATTTTATTTGTTACAAGTTATAATTCTGATTATGATTAAATAGAAAATTAAAAAAGCCAGAAAATTCCTAAACGGTCGTAAGTAGTTAGAATTTTATAGATTTAGGAAATATACAAAATATCAAAATAAAAAATAAAAATACAGAATGCAAATTAAAAAGCATCAAAGCAGGAATAATGCAAATTGTTCATGAGGTAATAATTCATTGCCGCTATTATTATTAATCTTTGTGGCATTTACTGATCAAATTTTTAACTGGTTTTAAATGATTTGGTTGCTGTTGTTGGCCGGAATGTAGTAGGAATTTTGCTGGTTTTTGATGAAGCAAATATGTTTTGACCGTCAGCAGGAGTATTGCGTGAAACGCATGTTACCGGGGTTGTTACTGCTTGAACTGTTACTTTAGCCGGAGTGGATTGACGTCTAAGTCCAATTCTATGCACAGGAACTTTAGAAGCTTCAGTGACGTGAACGTCTACTTTGCCGGATTTCTAAAAGTATTGTGTAATGTAATAATAGATGCATGATTTGATTCATAAGTGAAACATGTATATACGAATTCATATTCATACATTTGGATTTGTCCTTGGAATCAATGGTACAGCATTACTAGTAATTGTACCTCGAAGAAGAGTTGTATCTTTTGGAGCATTTACAGATTGAGATTTCCCCTGGGATCTACGTATTGTATAAAATTGTAAACGAATAAATGTTGTATTCTTAGAAGTTAAGAATACTTCTTGATTTTCTACTTTACCCGTTTGCTGCAAGACCATTTCCACGATACATTTTTAAATCCGCCACAACAGCTAAAGAATTAGAAGTTTTAGAAGCTTGGACTGAATTTGAACCTTTAAGTTTAAAAATGTAACTTTTAATTTGATTACGTAGAGTATTGTATGCCAAAAAAGTCGAAAGCTTACGTTTGATTGGCATGGGCAGCTTCCCTCGTGGTAAAGGCGTTGAATTATCAAGGGTATTAGTGCTTTCCCAACAAGACGTTGTTTTAAATGGTGTTGGAATTGAACTACTTCCAGCAATAGTTCCACTTTTAGTAGCACTGGAAGCCCGCAAAAATCTATGAAAGAAACGAAAACACTAATGTTTCGAATGTTCTATAAATAATTTAAAAGGTGATTGATTGATTATTACCGTTTGTTAACTTGCGTTGACTGTGGAGTAATAAGTTTTTGAATTGCGGACTTGGGCTTGCTTTGATTTATTTGAATTGATTGCCCGGCTTGATGTTGATTTGGATTTGGAATCTTTGTCAAATGGCTAACACTGGGGATTCCGCGATAAATCAATCGAGAGGATGCTGGAGAATTTATTTTGTTTTGAGGAGAATATTCTTCAGTGGAATAACAACTGTAAAAACCGGAAGAAACATCTTTTTCTCCATTTTCTTCGGGAACCTTTGAAGGAATGAGGTTCTCTGAACTTATGACAAAACCATTATTGTCCTTCATGCTTCCACAATGATTAAACTCAACAATTGTTGGTGCCTTTGGTATTTCAGGTACTGGCAAAGGGATGTCTACTTTCATTTGAACTGTTTCAGAATGCTCGGGTTTCTCATCAACACCATGTTGACTCGTACAAACTTTCTCTTGAATTGAATCATCGTTCAGAAAAGGTAGTCTACTATCTTCAAGTATTGTTCGATCTTCGAGCAAGGGAACTTCCCCAAGATGGACTTCAACGTTCGTTTCAGTCTGATGCTCTGAATTTAACGAAGACGAAGAAAGAGTCTGATCAAAGATTGAAGGAAATATTTTATTATCATCCTGTTTTAATGTCCCTGGATTTTTTAGCAAGTCAGCTCCAGTGTCAATAGCAAATTTTGTGCCACTAATGAAAGAGTTTTCTAATCGTCCTTCAATTGCAGATGAGACATCCTCGCCGCTGCTAAGGATGGTTTTTAACTTGTCATTAGCAGGTTGTGGAGACAATGAATCCCGAATATAAAGATGACAAGTTTTATTGGCCAAGGTTTCTACTAAACAAAAGGATAGTCAAAAAATGTCTAAAATAAATAAGACTTCACTAAGAAAACTTACCGTCCGTATAAATAAATCTATTATTATTGTTATTCAAAACTCCAGAACGAAATAATTTTCTTTTCTCATTTTTTTCATTAAATTCTGAAGGAGTTGCAAAAGGGGTATTTTCTTTGCCGCAAGGGAAATCATAATTCCCATCATCTTCACCCAATGGGGTATGGAATGAACTCATACTACTGGAATTTGAATTTAAAAAGGTTATTCTACTGTTATTGTTTCCATTGGAAGGAGTCCGTAGAACGTCATCGATTGTCTCTTCTTTCGGCTGATCAGTAAGAAATTGGACGGCTGGACTGATGATTTCCTCGAAGGACATTGTTGAATCGTTGTCCTGTTCCTTACGATTGGTTTCTATAAAATTATTAGACCAGCATAATAAATTAACACATCTAAATTCAAATATGTATCTAAAAACAGCATAAGAAAAAGTACCTAAAAATAATTCCTCATTAGTATCATCATCACTACAGGACGCATTGGAAGACAAGTCCAAAAATTCCGAAGCATTAACGTCGTCTTTGCCTAGATCTTTCTCCGTAGCAGATCCTGAGCCATTTTCATCCGTCATCCTGTTTTTTCAACGTGCAACTGCGATAAAGTTAAATTAATTTTAGAAATGATGCATTGGTTTGTTATTTTTAGAAATTAATATAAAATCTATTGTATAACTTACCTTGCTTCGAGTGAAATACAGTGTTATTTATCCCGAGATAGTGGAACATTCAATTAATTCAAAATATCCTAAACAACGATGTCTATATTCTGTGAATGATGTCAACGATGATATTGAGTACGAGGTTCTTTATCTTTCCGGTTCTTCTATTATGTGCCTTTTTCCAACCGCCGTCCCACATACGAATACCAAAACATTGTCTGTGAAGATGTAACACCTTGTCTCATTCTACCTCAAACTGAAAAATGTAAAGTCCTTTTGTTATCTTTTGTTCTCCTTTTTGTTATCTCTTATTTGCATTTATTCTTCACATAACATCCATTTTCAGTATTTTTATGAATTGTATATTTATTATTTCTAGATGTGCTTCTTGTTCAAACCGAAACCAATCTGCTGATCATCGGAACAAAAATTATACAATATTTTTTGGGAAAATCCATGATCTAAAAACTAATGATGTAATGATATTGCATTGATACATATAACTTTAACGGACTTTTGGAAACATATTGTTCAACAACTAATTTCATTATTGAAGGCCAATACAATTCGATGCACTGCAATTGTAAAATATAGCAATTTAATACCATCAAACATTAACTGCCACAGAAAGTTTTTCGAGTACAAGTGTTATTGCAACATAATTTTTTACGAGTTTATTTCTTAAACATTTTGTCCTCCAAACAGACTAATAGTTAATTCAGACAATAAACCCCGTGTTGTAGGAAAAGAATAGCAAGATGAACTGTAAAAGGGATTCTTGCGTAACCCCTGTCTCTTGGACGGGTTCTCTGGAAAATCCTACTACAATACTCCATCTGATTCCATTCAAGAAACACATTTATACTGTGATTCTCTTTATTTCAATATTTTACATTTTAAAGTTATAATATAATTATTATATTTATTATAACAAAGTAAGAAAACATATTTTAAAATTAAGTGCTCTATTTTCTTGATTTTGTTTCATTCATTTTTATAACTGATACTTTGCTGAACAGAGATAAAATGTCTATTAAAATTGCCACATGCATTGCACCGGTTAACATAGCTGTGATTAAATATTGTAAGTTAATTAAGTAACTAAATTAGTAATTTTTAATAAATTCATTTATCTTTAATTACTTTCAGGGGGGAAGCGAGATGAGAATCTCATTCTACCCCTTAATGATTCTCTCAGTGGAACTTTGAGCACAGATCAGGTTAGAAGTTTTATGGGATTGCGATTGCGATTGATTGCATGCATCAACTTGCTTCCCTTGTTAATTACTAATTAATTAAATGAAGATAAATGGAAACCATTTAAAATTCATATGTTTAAATTACACTTTGAAAATTGAAAATCACGTATTCATTAATTTGTCCATAAGCTTTTTCTATTTCTCTAAAAATGTCGAACAACGTCCCAGTAATTCAACCCCATTTACTATTACTATTTATTATGTATTGTAAATAGTATGACATGATTTTAATCTTTTCTAATCAATGTTTCTCGTAAAAAATATTTTACAGATGTGCTCAAAAACAACGGTTGCAATCAGTCCCCAATTTATCAAAGACAGAATGTGGCTAAACGGCGTGGAAGAGACATTTGATAATCCACGATTGAAAGTCTGCATTTCAGAAAGTAATACAATACTTGTTCCTTCAAAAATTGTACTTTCAATTGAACTGAAGTTTTTTTTTGTTTTCGCTTTTAAATAGTTAAACTTCGGGCTCTTAAATCTGGGAAATTAACTTCCGAACAATTAACCTGGAAGGTTCATATTTGCTCAGAGAATAATTTCCCAACTGCTGCTGGACTTGCGTCATCTGCTGCAGGATATGCGTGCTTAGGTAAAACATTATTGCGTCATAAGACAATGGACAAAAAGATATTGGACTAATACTAATGGGAAAGGAGATTTACTTTAACTATTACGAAATACTTTAATCTGGAATAATACAATACCAAATAACGTTTACTTTAAAACACATAGTATACTCTTTGGCACAACTGTATGAAATTGAAGGGGACATTTCACAAATTGCAAGACAGGGTTCAGGATCTGCTTGTAGAAGCGTTTATGGGGGATTTGTCGCATGGATCAAGGGCGCAAAGAGTGATGGCACGGATTCTATTGCTAAGCAAATTGTTCCTGCAGCTCATTGGCCTCAGATGAGGGTCCTTATACTCGTTGTATGTTGCTTAATCAGTCAATATTGTTTTTCTCATATTTAAATATATATTTAAATATTTTTAGGTTTCTGATAGTCGTAAAAAGACAAGCAGCACTAGTGGAATGCAAAGAAGTGTTGAAACAAGTGAATTATTGAAATATCGTGTGGAAAAATGTGTTCCTGAACGGATGAGGGATATCTCAACTGTAATGAAGTCTTATGTCTTACTTTTATCTACATTTGTTTTTAAATGTTTTACTAAGATCTTCAAAATACTTTTATTATGTAGGCAATATTGTCCAGAGATTTCTCCAGGTTTGCAGAAATAACGATGAAAGACAGCAATCAATTTCATGGAGTTTGTTTGGATACATTTCCAACATGTGTTTACATGAATGATGTATCACATGGGATTTCTCACCTTGTGCATCGTATTAATGCTATTGCTGGCAAATTGATTGTAAGTTACAATATCGTATTATTATTGGTTTTATTAATTATTGGTAATAGAAATAGTAAAACAGGCCAATATCATTTGAAGGCCATTATTGAACTATTTTTAGGAATGGATAAATTGGATACTGCTGAACTTTAAAAAAACTGTTTTATTTCTATTTCTAGGTGTCATACACATACGATGCAGGACCAAATGCTTGTCTATATTTATTAGATGAAAATATTCCTCTTATGTTATCTGCAGTGAAATTTCTTTTTCCAACAAAACGTCTAAATTCTGAATATTTTAAAGGAGATATTCCACAATTCAGCGAATCTTTGCCAAAGGTAATAATAACGAAAATAAATTAAAATTTTTAAATTGGTGTAATTATCGAACATATAATATTTTGAACGATTTAGGAATTTGAAGGAATAAAGAATTTGGAGAAATGGCCAGAAGATTCATTGCGATATATAATCCACACTAGAATTGGCGAAGGTCCCCAAACTCTTTCTGTTGATGTCAAGGACAATCAAACTCATCTTTTGAATTTAGAAGGACATCCCAAAAAATGAAATTCAAGTTCATGATTATTCTCGTTTATTCATTGCTATATTTTAATATTCATTTTATCTTTATAAACAGTGGAAGTATGATTGTTTATTATTACAAAGATCGTATTCAAACTATTCAATCATTCCGAGTCTGGAAATTGTATCTGTACCTGAACGTAACTGACCTCCATTTATTGTCCTTCACGTATATAAAACAATGGATTTTATTTAAAAGGTTATCATCATATTTGAGATTTAAGAGGTTTCCAGGAAAAGTAATGCGCACAAACTCCAAATTACTTATTTGATAGTAGTCGGTGTGTGCGGCTTTATATTCTCAAGCTTATGTTTTGTAATAAACTTTCATCAATCATGATAATTAGACATTTGAGTGCGCTATATTAATACTTTTTGCTGTCTTGTCTATATCAGATTATCAGAATGATCTAAAATTAAAAGATAAACTTTAATCCATCTGCCACAAAGCGATATCATAATATTAATTATTAAAATTCCACATATTTTAATTTGATAATGTCATAAAAGCATTGGCATTAATTAAGAATTAACTCACCGTCATTTCGTCATAAATACAATTTTTGGAACTTGCATGATGTATTGTAAAGAGGTTAATTCATTTTTTCTTTCCTCTCAATAGATACTCGACCATCTTGAAATCTTGAAGAATTTCATTTCATGCATATTTCTAAATTAAATGTCAAGATGCCGTTGAATTAAAAAGTTTCTATATTGTATACGTTCGTGAAATATTGAAATTTTTTCATGGTACAATGTATTTCAAAATGGATCCATTATAGTGTCCGATTGTATCTTGTGTCCGAATCTGATCAATTGCTATTCCCGCAGTGGTCACGGTCAGTTATCAGGAAATGGTTGTGCATTTATTATTGCACCCTCATCTCATCCCACAATATTGTTGATATTTATTATTCTGAATAGCATATCATATCATGTATGATATCATATCATGATATGATGTAAATTTGCGGTAACAATAGGGAATAAATTCCCAAGCCTCCAATGTCAATATCACTTCTGCACTTAATTAAATGTATTTATGACATATTTCTGATTGCTGATTATTGTTACGTGATTAGTGACGATATGCATGAAAAACATGACGATTACTTGGTAGATATTAGCGTATGTTGATTTCTCATTAAATTCATCTCTCAATCATTGTAATTGATACCAAACAGATGCACGTGCTATTGAATTTGCTCTTATTTTTGTTATAATAAGCAAAAAAGGTATAAAAGACAAGCAAAATCAACTCATTCGCTTTTTGACATTTTTGGAATTAGGACACCTCGGTCGAAAATATTTGTATAATTATGCTTATCTAAATTAATGCGGATTCAGCTGAAGTTCAGTGTTTTAATTGATAAGCCAAGCCACACACCTATCCATATTTCGGACAATAATTGTGCCAGTGAATGGGATAAGATTCAAGTGGTATAGTGCTTAGTGCAGGTGTAATTTTTATAATTGACAATAGGCTTTCATCTTTCAGTACAAAAGTTGAAGGAAGGGAAAATAGTAAAATACTTTTTCTAATTCTAATAGTGTATAATAGCATTTTTAATTGATTTGATTGTAACAATGGGGCATATTGAGAAAGAGGGCGAGATTAACGGGGCATTTGACACAGGATCTGGGGATCTCAACGGAAATGAATTTAAGGAGGATATGGAGATGGCAAAAAGGGGTGTGGATGGTGAAACTGAGGTCCAAATGCCTGCAAGGACATATGGACCTAAAGAAGGGCGTCGAATGTGGAAAAATCTTATTGTCATTTGTTTTGCGTTTATGTTACTTTTTACGGCATTCCAAAGTATGGCTGCCCTTCAAAATTCAATGAATCCTGAGGTATTCAATTATCTCCATATGATTATTCATCACTTACTTCGTAATCATTTCAGACGTCATTGATTACGTGTGATTATAGGGTGGTGTGGGTACTTATTCTCTCTCAGTTCTTTATGGAACTCTCGTTGTATCTTCCATGTTCCTGCCCACATATTTGATCCAAAAATTTACCGTAAAATGGACACTAACATTTGCCGTATTCGGCTACTCGTTCTACATAGCAGCACAGTAGGAATTTATAATGTTAATTTAATACTGATAAAATAATAATGATATGCTATGCTATTTAAAGGTTCTATCCAAAATTCTATACTCTGATTCCTGCTGCAATTGTCGTTGGGATGTGTGGGGCCCCATTGTGGTCTGCAAAATGTACTTATCTGACGCATCTGGGTCATGAATATGCTTCCCATATAAAGGACGATGCAGAAGTCATTGTTGTTAAATTCTTTGGAATTTTTTTCCTATTTTTTCAAAGTGCAAGTGTTTGGGGCAATTTGATCAGGTAATTTTAGCTGGGGTTTTATTAAAATTAAAAAATGGTAGAGAATAAATTAAATCTAACAATACTAATAATTAAAATTAAGCTCTGCTGTCCTGAATCAAGATAAAAGAACATGCACTAATGATTATGAGAATATGTGTGGATATAACTTTTGTCATAATACGAAATTCTGTGACAAATTAAACACAACAGAGGAAGATGATGGAGACGATAAACCATCTACAGCGGAATATCTTTTAGCGTCAATCTATTTGGGATGTTCTTTAGCTGCTGTGGTCGTCATCTTCTTGCTCTTGGATCCTTTAGTGAGGTAGAGTTCTGCTATTGATTTTACAATCTAAAGGGATTCAACTTATCAATTTTACTAATCTTGGGACAATTGTTTTAAAAAGATACGGAGAAAAAGAGAGGACTGGAGCTGCGTCGCAGTTGACAGGAAAAAACCTTTTAATTGCTACGTTTAAACATATGAAAGATCCCAGGCAGATTCTCCTAATACCTTTGACCATTTGGTCTGGAATGGAACAAGGGTTTTTTGGAGCAGAATTTACAACGGTATGTGTTTCAGATTTAGATAAACAAGTGTGAAGTATTCGAAGGAAAGGGTGTCTGATTTGAATTAATTTTAAAATTGTAAGGGATGGGTGGATTGTGCATGGGGAATTGAAAAAATTGGATTGGTTCTAGTCTGTTATGGAATTGTTGATGCCATTTCTTCGATATCATTTGGTCCTGTTATTCGGCACATGGGAAGAATTCCTGTTTTCGTCCTTGGAGCAGTTGTAAATTTAGCGATGATTATCGTCTTCTTTACTTGGAAACCCCATCCTGATCAATCCTATATGTTCTTTATCATAGGTAAAGATTAGAGTTTTCTGTTATGCTTTAAAATGTCTCATTGGAACTGATTTGATGTAATTAATAAATTTTAGCTGGGTTCTGGGGTGTTGCGGATGCTATATGGCAAACACAGATTAATGGTATTTTCCTTTTATTTTTTATTTAAAAATAAAACGTTTTATTTTTAAAATTTTCCAATGTCAAATTTTTTACTTTCAGCATTCTATGGAGTACTTTTTCCCGATAATTCAGAAGCAGCGTTTAGTAATTACAGATTATGGGAGTCTGTTGGATTCATACTGGCGTACGTTTTCACCAATGTATTATGCGTGAAGGTGAAATTATGGATTCTTCTTGCCATAATTACTTCAGGAATGGCTGGATATTTTATGATTGAAATCAAAGAACGAAGAAGTAAAAAAAGTACAAAGAAAGATGATAAATAAGAAATAAATACAATATATATACACGGATAAAATAATAATGTACTCTGTGTTATGTGCACTATTGAACAAAATCATTTGACAAATCTAAAATAATTAGTACCTGAATTAGTTTTAACCATAAGAAATGTTGATGTCAATCTCGAGGAAAGATTTTGTTTCCTTTTTCTGCGCCACATATCGTTAAAACATTTAATAATTTCTGAACCTTTTTGTTTCGCTTCTATAAACATAATTTTTGGTTGCAATTTCCAAATTATAGATTTTATTTCTACAAGAAAAACGCAAAAAATAAATCCCAAGTAAATAAGATGAAGAAAAAATAAAATTTGAATATGTGAATCCAATGGGAGGTTATGAAATTCTTGCTGATTACTAAAACTAAACTCAAACTCATTCCAATTAGTTCTAATGTAAGATGTATGAAGCCAGGTTTCTGCACTCCACCAGAAATCTTCAAGACCAAATTCTTTGACGTGATCAAATGCTACCCTGTAACGCCTAGTAAAGAAATTCCAAACTCCCAAATGCGGTTGAAAGACAAAATAATCCTCTTCATCCACAAAAATACATTTTCTCGCCTTGGATTTGAATTGAAGTCCAATACTGAACTCACTTTTCGGTAATTGTGCAATGTCTTTGTATTTCACCAAATTATCAATAAATTGTTTGGTTAGAAAGTTTCCATTCCCCCAATCCATAAAATGGTACATTTCCTCAGTAAAATTCCGATTACGTAATTTACTCTGAATTGTTGGAAATATAACTGTCTGTCTAAACGACAATTCATTAAAATGCATTTTGAATCCTTGTTCAATAATTAAAGTGTAAAGATCTTTAACTTCTTCTTTATCTGCTGTTGTTATAAATGATGTTGTTACAACACTTGTATAAAAATTAAGCACCACATTACTGAACAGTAATGAAACTACAACAATCAATGGAATTGGTAATGAAACTCGGATAACTTTTTCTGGTATTCCAATAAAAAGAAACGTGACGGAGGATATGAAATCTTTTAGAAACTGAGACCTCAATCGTAAATCTCTTTTTGGAACTATTTCATCAGCAAAATGTATTGTGTACTTTAGTATTAAGGGTTTCAATACTATAAGACAATAAATAAGTCCTGTGATGACACACATGTAGATCCAAACTTCGTCATCAAATGGTTCCAAAAATACTAGCCAATCTGGTTGAAGAAAATTATTAGATGGGATGCAGTACAATGGACGATATTCAAGGGTGTTCATTGTAAAGAGCTCTCCATGTTCTGTGACGATACTTTCCAGAAGTTCCAGGGTTCCTAGTGGAGGAAATGCTGGTTCTGCAAATATATTTGGGGGAGGCAGCTCATCTTCCTCGATTCCAGGGGGATCAAGGATAAATGTTAGATTCAGATATTTGCTCACAATTGAAGAGACTGTTGCATGACCTGAACATGTATTGGGGATGTTTGGAAATCTTAATTCTTTGAAATATTCTGTGAAACAGCTAAGTGCTGTCCAACCATGAAGGATGAAACTGACCGTCATTGCATAGTCGAAGATTTCCTGATACTGATATTGCCGAAATAAGCTTAATCCAAAGTTATAATTATTGCGACCACCTACGTCAGGGTACTGGCACGAGAGACAGAAACATGACAGTTGGTTTGTATTTGAATCAACTATGAAAGTTGGTCCATATATCATTGTAAGTGCTTCTGTGTCCTTGACAAAATCTGGACCTCTTTGGTTAAGTGTTTTATGAAATTGATCGTCAAACGTAAGAATTACAAAGATGGCCAAGTCTGTTAATGCAAAACTTGATGACCGTATTGCGATGAACGTATCGTTCCATTTAAAATCCAACAAAAAAATTACACTGCAAAAGGGGCGATACTTTAAATAATCATATTTTAGTCTTAAATTTAAATTTGATTTAAGATTTCCATCAAGAAAATATTCATTTGACTGAATAAGTTGTGGCGATGAAGAAATTGAGATATTCCAGTATGGTAATTCAATTTTGGAGTTCAAATCCAATGCGTCTTGGCTATGGAAAAGTTTAAATTTCAAACAGGAGAGTGATGTTGCTAAAAATGAATGCTGGTGGATCAAGTAATAAATTAAAAAATATTGGTGAATATTATGGAACATTGTTGCAAAAAGTTTGATAAAAGGATTCTTATCCTAAATGATTTTTTGAATCCACAGAAGGGCTATTTTCTATTTCTATAATCATATTAATTTGCTTTCAAATAATCATTTATAAATAATTATTTCAAATAATTATTTCTTAGCTTCTACATTAAAATTTTATCTAGTTTTTGTAATGAAAATTTAATAGGTATTTTGGGAATAATAGCTTTACCCTTTCGAAACTTAATTAAACTTAGTAATTGCGTAAGTAATTACTCCAGTTTAATTTTCAACAGAAAATCGATACATCAATTTATTACGTTGCAAGTTGTAATTAATATTTTATTTTGTGACACTTATTTTATTGTGTTGACATGCCTAAGCTATAGACAATGTAACAATGTAAGAGATGCAAGGATGAATTGTATTCTTGAATACGTTCTTATAATGAACTTGAGTGTAAATATTAATATTGAATTGTTAACTATTTACAAAACACTTTTCTTAAAATTCCAAGTTATTAAACAAATTATCTTGATAAGTCTATAAGCTTGGAAATATGTATCATTTAAAAAGGGAATTTGTATACATTCATCAAAAGAATCCTCAATATTAATAAATTATTATAAAATAAATATGTAGCCATTAACCTGTAATACAGATAAAAATATATTGACATTGATCATGCCAAAAACGAGTGTCTAGTACGAGCATGTATCTGTATTTTGATGTTGAAGGGAAACAAGGTCACAAAGTGGACGTCAAGTTCAACTACATATCGCCTCTTCATTTCGTTTTCATTCATGGTGTTAATAGTGCATGCTATTATTAGAAGTTACTTCCTCCTGGAAGCTAAGAAAGATATCCTCATTGAATGGAAACTTTGACATGCAAAGTATATATTACCACCGGTATATCACATTGATATTCTACAATTTTAGTTTTCGTTAATAATATAGGTGGAATGATAGCATTTACTTTTTATTTAGATTCTACATTTTTGCTTATTATTTATCTATTAATATCATGCACGTGCATAGTTCAATGCTATTATAGTTTACTTCCACATGCAAATTGCATCAACTTGAAAAATAGTACTCCAATTCCCTGTGTAACCTGTGACCTACTTTAATAAATATTAGTTTAAGCCTACTAATTGGACACAATGATTGAAACATCACACGACAAGTTTTGAAGTTTTAAATTATCAAATCAGAGTTTCCTTCATTGCATCAATGAGAAGATCAGAACACGAGTATAGTATCGCGTCTAATATTAAGAATCGTTCGATATGTCGGAACAAGTCGCAGATTTGTCGCCACCGTCACTTCTACAGAGACTTATTGTAACGAGTCTTCCATTTCCAGCACTAACGGCATTATTTACTTCAAGAGGGGTTCCACTAATAGTTCTGCTTCTTGCAACAAGCAATTATTATAAGGATTTTTTCAAAAGTTCTGTCAGCGACATTTTAAAAAATCCATACGAAGTTGAAGTATTTGACTTCATTGTAGGTGAGTAGGATTCCAAACTCATTTCATACGTAATCTTGTCATTTCAAAATTTTGCATATATCCGTATGAATATGAATCAGTTGGAGGGGGCTCTGCAGGAAGTGTTGTTGCAAATCGACTATCATCAAAGTATTCAGTACTATTACTTGAAGCTGGAGGGGATCCACATCCCATGTCGTATTTTCCTACAACTGCTCTCGTGACCTTAAATCTGCCGATTATTGATTGGGGTTTCAAAACTGTTCCACAAGAAAATGCATGTTTTGCATTGAAAAATAATGTAAACATTTTATTAATTTAAAATGTTGAAAATTCGTGAAATACATAAACATTTCATAATTTATTTATCCAAGGTATCTCAATGGCCTAGAGGAAAAGCATTAGGAGGAAGTAGCATTCAAAATGAAATGATGTACATGAGGGGACATCCCAAAGATTACGATCAATGGGCAAATATCACTGGAGATGAGAGTTGGAGCTATGAAAATGTATTGAAGTATTTCAAAAAGTTTGAAGATTATCACGGATATGGAACAGACTACCCGGGTAGTTCATTGATATACGTTAACAATGAAATTGCATTTTAATTATTACAAGTTCAAGTTCATAGCATTTATTTGCAGATTTTCTTGACGTACACGGTCAAGGTGGACCTATGCATATAGAGCGACTCAAGTTTTCTCCATTATTAGAAACATGGTTAAATGCTGGGAAAGAATTAGGATATGATAAAATGGACGTCAATGGATATCAAAAAATAGGTTTTAATAATACAACTTCAGCTATGTAAGGTCAAGTTTGCGTAATATGTTAATGAATAGGGTTCGGGGGAATGGACGTGACGATGAAGAATGGGAGAAGATTCAGTACTTATTCAGGATATTTGAACCAGATTCTGAATCGAAGAAATTTGAAAATATATCGATATGCCGAAGCAACAAAGGTAAATGCTTCCATAATTCAAGTTACGAATGGTAAATTACATGGAGTTTTAATTGCATTCCAGATTCACTTTGATGAAGAAATGAAAGCAGTAGGCATCACATATAGAAGACACGGAGCTGACAAATTTGTTGAGGCAAGAAAAGTAAGGAATGAAATCAAAATTAGGATTACAGCATAATAAAGATACTTTGTATTAATTTTATAATCCATCATCATGAAAGGAAATTATTATTTCTGCGGGTTCCGTAAACTCACCGAAACTTCTGATGCTTTCCGGAATTGGCCCATCAGCCCATTTAGAAGAAATGGGGGTATGTCAATGGCTAATCAATATAAATATTGAGATTTTTTAGAATTTTATGGCAAGGCATGATATGAACTGTGTAGATTCAGCCTCTGATTGATCTTCCGGTTGGACAAAATATGCAGGTGATATTTCTAGTATACTGTTTGTTGTCTTAAAAATCAAAAAACAACAAGTTCCTTGAAAAAGCTTGTTAAACTTTTCTAGGATCATCTATTTACAGTGGTTGGACCTTTTGTAATTAATCAAACAGAATCCTTCATACTTGACAGAGATTTCAATATTAAATCAGTAACAGATTACATTTTCAAAGGAACAGGTAAAACTAACACGAAATTATACCGTAACTTTTTTTCATTGTGATTGTGACATTTTCAGGCGCAATTGGTTCCATTGCTGGAATCTCTGGATTAGCATTATTTCCATCAACACTCTCTGATGGAACTTATCCTGACATTTACATTAACCACATAGGTGTGGGAGTTCATGCAAGTTTTGGACGGGAATCTGATGAATCTTTTGGGTTTATTCCTGGGACAATGGAAAAATATTATGCTCCACACGTGGGAAAAGATGCCATATTTGCTTCAGTAACTCTGGGACAACCAAGGAGTCGTGGAGAAATATTATTGAAAAGCAAGGATCCATTTGAATACCCAAGGATTAATCCGAGATATTTAAGTCATGATGATGACGTCACAATGTTTGTTGAAGGTAAATTATGATATGTCGATAATTGAATGACTTCTTCTCAAATTAAATTCATCCTCGTTAGGAATTTAGATCCAAATATATATAAACTTTAGCCATTTGTTTTGACAGTTTTATAAATATTTTCAGGGATCGAAGCTGCAATAAAAATTTACGAGAATACAACAACATTTCAGAAACTAGGATCCAAATTAGTAGACAACAAATATCCACCTTGTGATTCCTATGAATTCAGAAGTACAGAGTATTGGAAATGTTATGTTCGAAGTTACACGCTTACAGATTATCATTCTTGTGGCACATGCAGGTTAGATTCAAAAACCTTTTGTCATTAATTTGCTACAATGTGCTTTTACGTTTTACATTTACTTTTACAGAATGGCACAGGAAAATGCCGTCGTTGACTCCCAATTACGGTATGTGAATTGATAATTGATCCATTGGGATAAGTGCATAAATGACAAATTATAAACGTTCTAAAATATAAATTTTAATTTTTTTTAAATGCAGAGTTCTGCATACCCAAGGTCTAAGAGTCATCGACGCTTCAGTAATTCCGTGGATTACGAATGCTAATATAAATGCACCGACTATCATGATTGGGGAAAAGGGATCTGATATGATTTTGAAACATTGGAATGAAATAGATCTGTGATATTCATGGTTATACTAATTACTAATTAATAGACCTAATTACTAATTATTAAAAAAAATAACTCTTACAATGAACCATGACGCTTATTAGTCTGACTGTAAATTAATTTAAAACTAAAAAGAATACAAAATAATCAACAAATAAAATCTTTATTATAGCATTCTTAATCTTCACCCTCTGAATCACTCCTATAGAAAAACTTTCTCTTATTATTATTATTGCTGTTATTCCCCGGTGCAGAACCCCCACCACAACCTCCACTTTTTAAATGGTTCTCCACCTACAATAAAATAGAACAAATTAATAAGGATCATAACTTGGATTCATGTCCATGTAATCATACATAATTATGACTTAAAACCTACCTCTAAGGCAAAAAAGAATTTTAATCCGCATTTCTCACAGTCATAAGGCCTGGATTTAAGTCCATGGCCCAACATATGTCCCAGAAGGCCCCCACTTGTGGTAAAAACACAAGAACAAATATAACACCGGAGCACACACCCTTCGAAAGTATGTTCAATTAAATGTTTCTGTAATTTTAAAGGCGTCTCCAATTGTTCAGGAGGTTTGCATAAATTACAAATAGTTTTAGAACCGGATAAATGATTTTTAACAACGTGATTCTGAATTTCAACTTCAGTTTTAAAATTTTCTTCACAGCTTATACACTGGTAGGTTTGTTCTTGTTGATTTGGAGTTGTAGTAGAATGGAAATCCGCGTGAAGATTTAATTCAAGATCTGTGGTAAGAGTTTGACGACATACGACACAAGGCAAGGGATACGATTTATTGTGGAGCGTGTTGTGATTCATATATGTACTTTTGGTACTGATTGGAGCTTTACATGTGGCGCAATTATTGGGCGTTTTGCAATGAGTCAGTTTATGGGTCACTAAGGCCGTATGAGTTGGAAATACCTGGAAGAAATCGAATTGATATTAATTTTCAGGTCGTGCAGCATACCACAACATTTCTGTTATTAAAAGTTAATTGTTCTTACCTCATCACAGATATTACATTTATTCTTTCCCCCTCCACCACCTCCATGACTGGCTTTCATATGGGATTCTAATTCTCCCCTTGATTTAAACCCGTCTTGACAATAAGCGCAGGTGAGACTGACAACGGACTTTTTCTTTTCATCTTTCTTATCTAAAAGATGTGTTTCCAGATGTTTGTCAAGAAGAAATTCTACATGGAAAGACTCTTCGCATAGTTTGCACTTGAAGGTCTTGTGAGTTTGCAAATGATATTGGAAGTCTAAGGCCGAAGTAAATGTTTCCGTACAGAAAAGACACCTTTGGGTCAACGCTGGGGGTGGAGGAGTAACTACAGGTGGAGTCAAATGTACCGAGTGAACGTGATGCTGAAAAGTCATAAAAATAATTTGTCAATTAATAGTGTCGGATAAAGGTTACACTATTTCCTTTAATTAGAACCAAGATCAAGTCATGGGGTTGCAACAATTACATCCCCAGGGGCCATTACTCGGGTTTCAAGGCAATAAACTTACCTTGAGATCAGATTCCGTTAGAAATACTGTGGAGCATGCACTTTGATTTCCACCGCAGCGAAGTATCATACCCTCTAAAAGATATAGACATTTTGGAACCCAATTAGAAACATTCTATATTCTTAAGATATTTTAATTATAATTCCAATCCTCACCATCAGAATGACCAACTGCAAAATGCACCTGAATTCCAACCTTTGAATCAAAAAGTTCCTTGCAGATACCACATTTATACAAATGATGAGCGTGAATATCCAACAAATGTTTCTGAAGTTCATCAGGTTTTGAGAAATATTTCCCACAACTTGAGCAGTTGTACGTTTTTGATTTAATCGTATAATGTGTTAAAATATGATTTGAGAGATCTTCAGCATTGGAGAATGTCTGGGGGCAGATTGTACAGGTGAATGTGGGAGTGGTTGAATGGAAAAATTGATTGTGAAGAGAAATTGAATTATTTGAATGTAGAGGTATGGGACGTGGGGGTGTTATTGATAATGAAGGGGAAGTGGGTGTGGCTCTCCTGTGGTTTGTCGATAGATCTGTTGGTTGTTCTTCGGAGTCTTTGGGTGGAGAATTGGGTGTTAATTTGTCTAGGATTTCGGATCCATGAACGGCTTCAACATGAAGCTGGAGGGATTCTATGTTTCCAAACTCTAAACTGCAATAGATGCAGTCTAGTCTACCTGTTGGGGTCACTGCTGGATGAGATGATGTCATGTGCATCTACATAAAGACAAAAGAGGTCATCAATTTATCTTAATTTTAATTTTTGGGACATTTTTTCGCATTTTTCGGGCATTTAAAAAATATTTTAGAAAATTATAATGCGCACTTGTAATTCTGCAGAATTGGTGAATCCTGCACTGGCACAAAGACCACATTTGTACTTTTCACTCTTTTTATGATTTTGCATATGAGACGTTAAAGCGGCTGCTGTGTTATAGCCTCGATTACAGGTCGTGCATTGATACGGTTTTTGCTGATCGTGAGTCTTTAAGTGGATTTTTAAATGATCGGAACGACTAAAGGCGGATGAGCAGTGGGGGCAGGCGTATTTTTTATCTCCTGTGTGAAGCTTCAAGTGTCGGTCTCGCGAGCGTTTGTGCTACAAAAAATATCAATCAATTGTATTTTAATTTGAAGAGTTTTTATACAATTTTTTAGTTCAATGTTTGTTTAAAATTTAGACAAAAAGACATTTATCAGTCAGTCTGATGAAATGAGACTTTTAATTGGATGTATTTGGGCTAAATGGCATTTATTTATAAGTTAGTATTTATTATATTTATGGATTTAGACATTTATTTCATATTATCATCATCATATTACAATTTGTAATGTTTATGGAATGAAATTGTTCTGTAAAAGCCAAGAAACATTTACCAAAATGTAGAAATGAGTTTAACCTATTATCATTATTGGGTGCTCATTTAGATATTTTAGATAAGATTTTAGAGGCAAAGCAGACAGATAAGATAATATGCATAGGTATAGTATAATTCAAAATGAAAGACTAATAAGTAAACATATTAGTCTAATTTATGTTTAAGTCCACATTTCCTTCGATTATATGCCATAGAATTACTAGCAAATGAATTTCATAATGAATTACCTTAAAGAGACGTTGGCAGTAGTTGCATCTGAATGGCAATTGTGACGTATGGGTCTATGGAATACAGAAATATATTTCATTAGATACATTTCCGTTATTCGTGGATGGATGATATTAGTGTAATAATAAAGAGGACATTTCCCTCCAGCAGAATAAGAATAATAATAAAATTGATGTGGGGGATTTGTAGTCAAGTTTAATTAGTTAATTACTCACCTGCTCATGTCTCTTGAGGAGCCCCATCCGGCCAAAAGCCCTCTCACAGAATTGACATCCGTAAGGGGTGCTCTCCGTGACACCGATGGTAAACTCACTGTTGCTCTCCTCGCTCAAAGGCGAAAATTGGTCTGAATTACAAGTACTACTCGAACCCATAGAACTACTTGTACTATCTATTAAAATCAAACACAATTATTATTATAAACTCATATTTTAAATCTTATCAGTCTTAAATCACCCCAAAACCTACTCACTTGTAGAAACCGTTGTCTCAGTTATTTTCTCAATTAAGGATTCTAATTTCGGAGAATGAAATTTAAATAGCATATTGTAAATCTATTTACAATTGCTCCATTATAAACCACTCGATTTTACGAGACCACGACCATGATTTTAATGACACATTATGTTGTGTCATTAAAATCGCACAAAAATGAAATATCACAGTTTAGCTAATGCTAATAAGTTTATAGTTCCATGAGATCACTGTGCTATACAAGAATATGAAAATAAACCCTGTATTGCTGTATGATGGATGAATATGTAGTTAGATGATAAGTTTCAATAAATAAATGATGTCTCTTCGTCTCTCTGCAACTTGTGCTTTATACTACAGGGAGGAGAAAGTCCCAGTGACAGAGTTCAGGAGAGAAGAAGCAGGGATACAGTGTTATTTATCCGAGGGTAAAAATGAGACTGAGACTTTTGTTAGCTTTTGGTTAGAGTTGAGAATAAAAACCCCCACTGATCACGAGAAGAGAGACCCAAACAACCAACTCATTTTACTCTGAATCTTTTGTGTGTATATATGGCACTTGAGTTTTGACTTTGCTCTGTATATTATTATTGGTTTCGTTGGATTTGGATGCTCGTTAAGGAGACAAAAAGCAGGTGACGGAAACGGGAGATAATAGTGCTTTATTGATGATGGGACTGTAATTATCATTGGACAGTTCCACACGTACAGAATAAACCACAGAAGGTATTTTTTCCCTGTTGGTTGATCCCAATGCCAATTAGCCAACAACCACACCACCTCCAACCAACATAACACTTTTACCTCTATCTACTATATATAAAGGTAGTGTAATATGCATCATGCACGTCCAGCACGTAGTTTTTAGTTTTTGGCTTTTTGGGGAGTATAAAAAATAAAGTTAAAAATATCGATATCCGCTCATCTAAAAAAATATCCTTTGGTTATAGTCAATTTTCAATTTGTAATCTGTCTTTTCATCTCTAAAAGTTTAAGCATGAGTGATTTCTTGGAAGAATATTGACAGTAAGTGAATAGCTATTGTAGAGTTGTGTCAACTGGGTCGGATTTTAGTCACGAATAATTCTTCTTCACTTTACTATTGTTGTTACATGAGATGAACCACTAACTTAAAAGATAGAGGTGTGGGTTGGATTTTGGTCTCTGAAATGAAAATTCAACTGTTTTGTTGCTTCTTCTACTTCTACTTCTTCTGATGGTAGTCTCGTGGGTGGTTTTGTTTTGTTAAATTTCTGTGGATTTAGACCTTTTTGAGTCAAAGGTGCATTATTATTATCATGTCCCTTATTTTGACAGGTTATTGAGTCATCTGAGTGAGGAGTCAGAAGATCCGATAAGTGGCTGGGGAGTTGGACCAAGAAAGAAGAAGTCAGAGAGTCATGAATTTGTCAGGAGATGCTAAAAGCACCACCACCACCATCACTACCATAATAATAATAATACAACCACCTCTTCCATTGTATTCTCAGGCACTTATTTTCTCTCAAAATTCTCAAATAATTCTGAAATGCACAGGTGGGGGATTCCTCATAGGTAATCTATATTATACAAGAAGCAAGAAGTGCACCTACAGTTCTAGAGGTGATTTTGAGTTTGACTGATTGCTCTCTCTCAGAAGCCTCAGATCAATCAAGCCAAGTCAACCTCTTAATCGTCCTCGTCGTCGGGAGTACAAAGGAAGAATTTACTTAGTTCAAATTCCACCATACTACAATATTACTTAATCCAACAGACTACCCGTATTGTATTATTGTAATAAAAAGTCAGAGAATGATGCTCACTGCATTTCATTGCATTGAATAATTACTCATGAGAGAGATGATATTAATTTAAATTTTAAATACATGTGAAAAAAACTCTGAATTCGAATTGAAAAAGCAACAACATCTGTCCAGAGAGAGAAAAAGAGAGACATTGAGACATCAAAAAATATTCTCCTTTTATGCTCATATTCAGGGCCAAGCTGAGGGCAGAGGATCAGTGGGGGTCCTGGAGGCGACGGGTGGTCTTTTAGAATTTTACTGGGACTATGGGAGATTTGAGAACTCACTCTCGACCCTGTGTTAATGTGCTCTGTTGTCAAATCGACAATAAAACCATTTAACCACACCCACTGTCTCAAATCACTCGCAAGGGAATCACGACTTTATTTCTTTTACGCTTTTAATCGATTGTGATGATCCTTTTGGTTGTGGTGATGGCATTTTCTATTTTATAAAGAGGAAGAGACTTCTTTTTGGAGACAATACCGGCTTAAAAGAAAGATGCTAAATGTAGATTGTCTATACAGCTATATATAGCTATATGAGATAGGGCTATGGGGATGAATTGATGATTCAAAAGTAGAGTATTTTTAATCTCACCTTCATCATCGGAATGAGTAGTTGTAGAATCACTGAAATCGGCACTCCCATCCACCGTCACCTCCTCCGGTTGCGTGTCTGCTGCCTCTGATGCTGCTTCTGCTGCTGCTAGTTCTGTAAATTCAGAATTAACATCTCTGTGAAAATAGCCTTGGAGTATTAAACTCCCCAGACGGAATCCCAAGGGGAATCAACCATCTCATGGAGGCACACCCACCACCACTACCACCACCACCATCACCATCACATAAGTATAGCATAGCACTCCAGCTCTTCTTCTGTCTCTTGAGTCCCAAGGGATTCCTCCAAACGACTCCCTGGTTTGAAACGTAGTTTTTCCCCGGAGCGTAGTTTCTCTCCACTTCTACCTCTCTTATTGTACATTCGGGTGCAGTATTAGTTTTCTGCACTGCTCTGGGGGTGTACTACATATATACAGCAGTGAGTGGTGGGTGTGGTTTCTAGACCAGGTTTTTGATTAGTTTTTTCTACTCCTTTTTTCATACTACTACTACCTCAACTCTGTATATTACATGTGGAATATAATCTGCGCTTCTTCTTCTTCAAGATTGCTTAATAAAGAGGCGAGAAATGACAAAAGTTTTATGCAGTAAAAAATAGTTTTTATTTCACATCGGATGGTGGTGGTTGGTTGGTGATATTCTTCTGCTGGATTCTATTCTATATAATAGTAGTGATGGTAGATTTTTCGGTAGCTGGGGCTCAATCTCACAGCATGGATGCAGAAAAATCAGTTGGTGGTCTTCCTAAGGCACCCTACTGATTTTGAAGCACCCTGTGTCGTTCTACATTGAGACATTTGAGGAGAATGCATCTGCCACACATAGACAATACAATCAACTAAAAGCCCATTGAACCACACCCACTGTAGATGTTACACCTTTAATTAAGCTGTCTGTGTGAAGAATAAATGTCTCACTGGAGAACCAACCACACCCACTCCATGACAAGGAGGATTCCCATGGGATATGATACCATTACTTGACTCCACTCTCTACTTCCCTCACTGCCACTTCTCCTTGTGGGATTCTCACAATGTCTTAATATTTAATGCGGTTTTCCTAGATATCCCATATTCCACTTCCATATTCTACTACTATATATCCTTACTCTGTTACTCTTCCTATATAAGTATCCTCTGCTGCTCTCTAATAACTCAAAGGTTTTAAGCTAATGAGATGTTAATTCTAGGATCTGACCTTTAGGTGGCTGTTGTAGGGGGCGTGGTTTCGCCTGCTTTCGACGAGACATCCTGACACTGACTGACGACACCACCACCACCACAGTAGTCTCTAATAATAATAAACAAAGTGCCGGTGTTTTTTCTTCCCTAAGGCCGTCTTTCACTGTTTCTCTTGAATCTTCTCACGCGGAAAGAGAAAGACAGACTGGAGAAAGTTGGAGATGTGTTTTGGCTTTTGGTGAAAGTGGTGCTTTACTATTCCAATGGAATGATGGGATATGCGCTGCGCAACTTATGAAATCTAAAGTTCTGCTGTTGTGAGAAGGTTTCTCAGAGAGAGTTCATCGGAATCTTTGGATTTGAGACAATTGAGATGATTCCAAGAGAAACTCATCCTCTCAGCTTTTTATACTCTCAGTATGTTAAATCCTCTCTGTCTGATAGTCTGAAACACGTTATGCTGCCTTCAGTGGTTTCTAATTTTATTCCACTTTCAAAGGTCTAAGGAATTTTTAATGTCAACTACTTTCAATTAGAATAACATTGTTTTCAATGACTAAAAGTGTTTATTAAATGTATTTATAGAATGCATAATATGATTTTGGAAAAAGTCACGAGCAATATTATTGCAGCCAGAAACAGAGAAAGCCAATATAAATAATATTCACCGGATCACTTTTCTATCCAATTGTTTTTTGAGTCCATAAGTGTCGATCGATAAATATACATATAGTATGGAGTTACATGATTGACAAATAAAATATATTGACAAATAAAATATAGCCTGTCAGGCACAGACTTGGATATTTTTGGTACATGATTTTATTGTATAGATTGAGATTGAAAACAGTTTAAGAAGAAAAATATTGTAAATATATAAATAGTTCAGGAGAAGGTTTCATATCGATTAATACTGCTGCCAGTGGCACTCATTGCTGGTGTTAGGGATCGTTTTAAATATGCATTTGTCAACAATGTGGCACCTAAAAGAGCTGAGACTAAACTTGCACCTCCGGCAAATCCCATCATGACTATAAATATTCGAAAAAATAACAATTTATGTTGCAAAATGTAATATTGAGATTTAGTATGATCAATCGCAGCAGCAGGAGTGCATGCAAATACAGAAACCATTATAAATGTACTAAATCCAGCTTTTAGCTCAACTCACATGCTCCATAATAATCTTCAGAAGAATCCGTAGATTGTGATTTAAGTGAAGGAGATTTCAAAAGTGGGCTTGACAAATCCGACTGGCATTCTTCGTCCCAATCTACAGGTATATATGGTGCAGAAATTTCCACCAATTTACTCAAAAGACATGGGGATCCACATTCAGGAATGTTAAGCTCATATGGAGCTCCACTTGTGTTCTTGTAATAGATCTGCAGCAACAGAGTATTATATAAAATCAAATTATCTATTAGATTTGTTAAAAAGATTTCAGATAACTCACTTCAACATAATCCTCAGAATTTATTTTACGCAGTTCCATAATAAGAGCAGCAGCATAGGGAGGAATATGATCATCAAATATATTCCAAGTGGTCATAATTCCAGATAATGTGGAATCATGACCTGAGTAAAATATCATTTTCCTAAAAGGTCTCTGATCTTGAAATGGACTTTCATCATCCCGTTTAGTTCCATCAGGTAAAGACGAGTGGGTTCTAAAGTTATTTAATAATTCTCCAATCATTGGACCAGCTCTAAGACGTTGCATCAAAGGGGTTGACAGTTTCCATTTAAATGATAGTGCTTTAAAATAATCCAGTTTTGAGAGCACGGTAGGTGTTGCCCATTGTGGTAGAGATAGATTATGGAAATTCTAAAAGATATATATAACAATGAAAAATTAAAATGGGTCATATTGTCCTCATTTATTTAAATTACCTCGCATCGCAATGCATCCTGAACTTGAAATAGTTGTGTTGCAGTAGTTGCCCCTTGAACTCCAGATTTTTCGGCAATGTCTAATATAAAATCCATGTTTTCACTATTAACTTGAGCAATGCGTTCATCATTGAGATATACATTGTCCATTAATTCAATGTATTTAGGGCATATTGCCTTATCATTTATCCACTAAAATAAAAACGTAAATCAGACAATGTAAATAAAATGAAACTTTTGGAGCTCATAAAAATTATTCTTACAATATCTGATTTCTCTGGAAGCGTATGAATTGGCACTGCTTGCCATTCGACATCTTTATCTTTCTTCTTTGTTATAAGTGAACCCTGAATTTTGTACAGACCAGCTAGATTCGCCTCTGCGCTTTGTATAGCGCGATCGACATCGGAACTATAGGCAATGAAATCAAAATGTGAGTATTTTATGGGGAGAAATCCATCGTATCGGGAACGAAGATATTGTCCCAAGATGAGATGTTGTTGCAAACCAATCTATAAAAATGTATGTTTTATTAATTATTAAACTTGATTTACTATAAATTCTACATAAACTTTACTTATACAACTATACCTGTGTCAATTCTGTCCAGCCTAAATAGTATTAAGGACAATTTTAATTTATTCCTTGTAATCATTAAATAAGCATTAATTATTAATAACTACGTAAATATTAATTACCATTAGGCCAGTATTGACTTTGATTTTTGTACGGATCATTGGGATAAGGATGAATCGGTGCCCGGTCACCGTGCCTTACGATCTGTTGAAACCGACAATACATCCTTTTGTTCAACAGATTTTTAGAGTATTACTTACCACTTGAACCAATCGCAATGTGTCAAGATTCTCAGGAACATTAGTGGTAGCAGTGGCAGTGATGATTATCAATTTGTTTAGATTAACTACTAATAGGATTATTAAGTTTAAGTTTTGCATTTCTCCAGTTTAAATACACTGATTAGAAAGTGCTATGAATAATACTTTTGGCACATTTTGAATTCGAACTTGAACTTTATTTCAAAAGTATAAATATTTAAATATACTATGCGTTACTGGAAAAATGTTTATATTATTTTTATACTTGTTACATAACAATCTAAAAGTTTAATAATGTAATAAAGCATAATATGAAATATAAAGCTAACTCAATCAGAGCAAACAAGGGAATGAAAAGTGGATGTGTGCAAAAAACCAAGAAACCAGTTTGATTCTTCTTTATATCGTGTTCATGTGAGCATGAGAAATGAGAACCCTCAAAAGTTATCTAATAACTACTGAAACTACTGATACAGATACACATTGACAGCCATGGACATAACGCCTAGAGGGGCTTCAATGAAGCCAAAGTTGACCAAATCTCACTTTTACATTGTTTTTAAACTACAAATTAAATGATATCGTATTTCAATCAAGCAGGGTAGGGTTTATAGATATAAAATTTCATTGCAATTCAATATTGTGGATTGTGGCAATATCAACCAGTGTGTCTGGCATTTGGACAAGATCCACTAACGGTGTCATGAACACATATCCAGATAACCAGAGTTATGATAACCCCTTTAAATTAGGTATAGAAATATGAGAAATATTTGTGTATTTCTATAATTATACATAGGTACATGATGCGAATAAATATATATATATATATAGCATATCCATCCATTCATCTGTACACAGCAATAATATAAGTAATTATAGGTTCAGACTGAATACATTCATTCTTCTTATAATATTTTCTAAAAGCTGCGTGATCAAATCATATTGTAAGAGTCCTGTAATTATAAATCGCATCACATGAGAAACCTCTGTGCGTCTAAGATTCTTTGTTTTCTATCTTGAAACCTTTCATTCCATTCTAAACCAAGGACGATGACTGTTACAACGGCAAGAATGGCCATAAGGACGCCGAATGTTGGCAATGCATAATCGGATGGGGTGAGAAAAAGCATAACCTTCCAGAGTACATTGGTAACGTCTTGAGGATCTTGAATGGGGATGACGATGATGTGGGAGTTTGGAATTAGTTGATGCGATACATGAGTAAAGACTTTTCCAGTTGTATTAAGTGTTGAGTAATGGCCGATGGAGATTATGAGGTCGTCGATCCATCCGGCCAAGTGACCCATGCCGAAAAGTATATAGGGAATGTCCAGGCCACCAAGACAAGATGATCTGTACGATTGAGCGCTGATGGATGTTTGAAATGGATTTTCACTATTTTTTAGCCTGCAATAATAATTCAGTAATTGGATGATAAGTATTTTCAATTTGTAGCATTGTTCTTACAGCTCTAGGCACGTTATGATTAATTAATTTTGATACCTGTATTGAACCGTGGCACCAGAAAACAAACTTCCATACGCAATATCAGTATTATTCGATCTTCCAGATAGAACATCCACTTTCATGAAATAGGAGTCCACAGTTGGTTCAACTTCTATTGCACTCATTGTCATATTTTCGTGAACTAAAATGACATCCGCGATACCATTTCGCCGTAAATCGAAGAATGACGCAGAAGCAAGGTTGGAAAATCCATCCAGAAATTGGAAATCAGGTCGAAATGTCCGTGTGAATTTGCATACACTATGAGTACCTCTAATAATATCAAAATAATGATAATTCAGCAATAAGGGTTTTATGAAAAATACCTACTCTTTCATGATGGATTCACATGGAATATTCTCCAATAGTATAGCTTTGGTCCTAGTTGACGTACTATTGAAGTTCGTCTCAACCACTCCAATAAGATCTGGATAGCCGTCTAAATTGATGTCGACAGAACGAAGGATTAAAGTCTGTGAATAAATATCTTTGACTTTGGAATAATGATTCGAGTTTAAGTCCTCATTATTAGTCGTTGAGATATTGAAATAACTCTTATCGTCAGATCCTTCTCTTTTGCACGTCCAATTGAATTCTTTATGTCTCAGATGTTCTTGAACTGGTGAAACAAAGTGCCATGCAAAGCCCTCATATGAGAATGCATCAATCGGAAGGATACTGAAATCATCTTCGGAGTTTCCAGCAGCCATGATACCACTATGTTGACATTTCTTTAAAAAAATGAATAGATTTACTAAAAATTCTTCAGTAATTTTGTGCTTTTTTGTCGCCTATATATTATTATACCTTGTCAAAACAAAACGGTACAAGTTGAGTTAATGATCCTCTTCGTTCAAAATCAATGAACAAAGACTGACCGATAATTTCAATTTTTTCTGCAGAAGGATTTAGATGATTTTGACTCTCCACTTTGACTTCAATGGTGGCTTTAACAGTGTCAAATGCCACTTTATAAATTTCTCTATGAAATGTCGTCAGATTATGTAAACTTTCCTGGACAGTGAAAACTAATTCGGGAATGGAATCCCCATTGACATCCACCCATGCAGGGGAAGTACCTGGAATTAGTGAACGATTATGGGCGAATTCGGAGTTTTTAAATCCATGTGGAGTTTGTCTTAAGGCTGCTGGCTTTCCTATATTTAAAGATAATTAGATTTTAATTCTTGTAAAAAGCGTGGGTCTTAATCGTTTTGTCTTTATTACCTTCTTCTGAAAGCCAAATGCTTCGAGTTTTATTCAAATTCAGTTCAAATGAATGGTTACAACTGCAGTGCAAATTTCCACGGGTAAAATTTATATTCGAAGTGTTATGGACTTTGATGTCAGTTGACCACACTTCGCCAACTAGATCGAGAATACCGTCATGGTTGAGATCCATTGCACTTGGCTCAGCTACCAATTGTAATGGAAAGGTTGAACTGCAATTTAGCGTTTCTTTATTTCCAATGCAGAACCGAATCTCAACTGCTTCCACTATTTCAGTTGCTTTGAAAATTATCGAAGCATTAAAAGTTGCGTCATTATTGGGAATATTTTCAAGAGTTTCATTTTCAGAAGAGCAATTTGCTGGAAAGGATTGAGATACTTCTGTAAAATTTTGGGTGCTATTAAACGTAACCATTAAGTCCATACGACCGTCTCCTGTGAAGTCGCCTCCATAAACGGATAAAATATGTGGTTTTGTATGATTCTTCTGTACAATGAGAGAGATCCAATAACTTAATACACATAATAAAATAAAGAAATAAATGTTAATCTGAGTGAGATTTGACTTACATGATGTGTCTCTGAATCATTCAATTCTTCCGTAAAGTTCCATTTTGGCCCTTCTTTAAAAAGTGGTTTACCATTCTTTTTATCTTGTCCCAAAAGGATAATGATTGTTGTTCTGTTCTTATCCACTGTTACAATATCTGTTAATTTGTCTCCATTAAAATCGCCATAAACTACAGGAGAATATTCTGTGTGTTTCCCGAAGGATTCTTCGGTCATGTCAACTGTCGTCATTGATAATAAAGCATTTAAGAATTTTCTATTTACCAGTAAGATTAGTAAGAATAGAGAAAGTTTATGTAACTGCAACATTATTATTTATAATTTTATAATGTTGCTATTGCTTTGAAAAAATAATCACCCACCCGTGTTCTCTTAATGAATACTGAATTTATGCAATCTATCTGTGCAAAACATCATATCAGAGGAAATCCTTGGTGTCATTTGTATTATCAACTTATATCATGCGTATTATTAATGCCGGCGTGATTAAAATCATTTTGGTTTATATTTGTTGATAATTATCGGAACATTAGTGTCAACACTATTCTCATTTGCAGTGTTATTTATTTTTTGCCTTTGCTTCCTGAATTTCGATAATCTTCCGATTTTTTACGTAAGATAGTAGAGTGATGCTTTATAGATAGGACTTATAAATTCTTTATTTTCTATTTTTATCCTTTAAAAATACACATGAAATAAAAGTACATTTGAAGATCCAAATATCTAAAAATGGTTTAATTGTCCCCTTAATTGGCGGTGGTCAGGAACTGATAGATCACTTTATGCTTGTAAATTTCCCCAGGAAGAAGAACAATTTCCGGAAAATTATCCTAAATATCATTCGAAAATTGAAATTCATAAAACCCATTATTTAAAGTAAATCATAATTGGTACAAACATGGTTTATGGCATCGGGATAATTTTGAGTTTCCAGACAAAAGGCCCCATGCTTCCAATAAAGTGCACCTTCCTTTCCTGGAATTCCTTTTTCATCTTTTTTATTCGCATCTGGAAGAAAATTTGACGTATAGAATTGTACTCCTGGTTGATTTGAATAGACGTTCATCAATCGTCCACTTGAGGTCTCTTGGACCCTAAAGAAACATCAATTAGTAGTTTTAAACAATACTCATAACAGTTAATAAATAAATTAATAAAGCATGTAAGTTTTGCTATTGTCATACGTCGCCACAAGCCGAATATCTCCTCCCTCAAGCAATGATTGAGAATTGAGGCAAAAGTTATGATCAAATCCATTTGGTCCATCATCTGGAAATTGCTGGAGAAGTTTATGAAGATTTTGAGTGCTTCTAAAGTCAAATATGGATCCTTCAACTGATTTTATTTCTCCAGTAGGGATTAAATTGCCATCAACTGGAGTATAATGATCTGCATTCAGAAGAACAGAATGTCCTTGCAGTTTCTTATCACTAGTTTTCTGCATTAAAAGTATCATAATTTAAAGAAGTAAATTACTACTCTGTTTACATGTAGAGCAATACTAACAATGAATTAGTGAATTACGTACATGTCCAGATAAATTGAAATATGAATGATTAGTGAGCCCCACGGGCGTTGGTTTCGTCACTGAGGCCGTCATTGTCACTTCCAATTGATTGGAATCCTCGTGTAATTTATAAGTCACTAAAAACAAACATACAAAATGTGAAATGACACATATACCAAATGTAGGTCATGAGTTACCATTTGCAATTACATCCCCAGGATATCCTTCCTCTCCATCTCGACTGAGATAACTGAAGGTTACAGAATCTGTAGAGGTGGTGGGGACGTGACACTCCCACATCCTCTGAAAAAGGTGTAATATAGAATGTATAATTGGAACCCCGGCTCCTCTCAAAGTAATAGAATAGTAATAATGATTTAAATGCATCTACCTTATCAAATCCGCGTAATCCTCCATGCAAATGATTCTCCCCGTTATTTATTCCCAATTGATATTGTTCTCGTCCAAGAGCAAATCTTCCTTTTGCCGTTCGATTCGCCACGCGACCAATTGTTGAGCCAAAGTAGGGATTTCGTCCAAAAGCCCCCAAATAACCTGCATTATATTATTTCGAATTATAAATTAGCATTAATTATTGGATTCATTCCTTTAGCTCTGACCTTCAATTGTGTCGTATCCAAGAACAATGTCCTCTAAATTCCCATATCGATCTTTTACCTTGAGAGATGTTATCGTTGCTCCATAATTCATGACCTGTTTGTTTCAGAAACGAAAATATTTCATTGGCATAGGTAATGTTATCTTTATTCGATTTACCTGCAGTACAGTTCCCCATTTCTTATTGTGAAGGGTGAATTTCCGAACTGGTATGGAAGTCTTGGTCTTCGTGGGGTCATCTTTTGGATCAGAGGTTATAGTACCGAAGGGTTCCTCTACTACAGATACGTATCCTTTCATTGTTGTAGTCAACAAAAGTGGAAATATCTTGGATAGTGGTGCGGTGATAATATATATTACTGTAGAAAGATATAATATGATATATTATTTATTCATGTAAACTGGAAGTATAATAATATTATTCTTTTATTTTTTGTCCGTGCTCGGGAATTAATGATATTCATTAAGTCCATACGCTTATCTAAAATATTTATTATTTTAACTGCTAATCCATCCCAATCAATCAAAATTCAAAAGAATGGTTTATATGTGAATTTTAATCAGTGCGAGTGCTCTGTGTGAGCTACAAATGTTAGAATGTGATAGATACGAATAATAAGAGTTTACAATTAGATAATAATATAGTCAATTCAATTGATTAGTACAAAGTACAACGACGCTGTTAATGAGAGAGAAGAAATTTTTACGATTCGATACGATATCAGATTTAATTAACATTAAAATTAAATTAAAATTAAAGGGAACACAGAAAGAATTACCTTTTAAAGTATTTGAAGGGCGAATATTGATGGCTTTCTTTTACTCCTTAATTTGTACTGAATTATTTTTATTGAATTATGTTAGTTTTTAAATGAATATAACTAATTAAAGAGATTCATTATTCGAGATTAGTTAAATAAACCAGCTGGAGCTTAGTGAAAGGGATCAGATGATGAACACGTGTTTCATCTATATTCTATAAATCATATATAAATAGCTCGAATTATCTAAAATTCTATAAATAGCCAAATATGTATGTACGTACAGATTATGCATTATAGGTACTTTACAATTAGCATAACATTAGGCGCAAATTAGTGTTCCAATTTCTCCACTTTCTTCATGATATTGTTCATGATTACTTAGTTGAATGCAGATATATATTTCGAAACCTGGAAAAAAGCCTCTTTCAATTTCCCTGAAACCTAAAGTCAATATTGTTATTAAATTATTAAGTGTATCCTTTTAGTTGTATACTTTTGTTATTAAAATAAAATTACAAAATTCAATGCGATTATCTTAAAATAACCATAATGATGTCCGCAATCACTGTCTCGTTCTGTTCTGTTCGTGTTCTTATGTGAAAGTGAATTTATGCAATCCAACCTGTGCAAAGCCTTATCAATTTCAATCATGCGTATTTTTGTAATGTTTATTATTTATGCTTGCTGGCTTTTTAGTACTAAAAATTGATTTTTGATTGTCATGTCTTTGTTTTAGCTATCATCCCTAACACTTAGCTGGGATCTACTTCTATGGCTGGGATTCAACCTCATCCCTAAACACAACACTAGTCTTTGTTCAACAACGTTCAACGTTCTTCTCAATTTATAAAACAAGCAGCGCGGCATTTTACTTTATTTTGAAAATCGACTCCCGAATTGCTGTTAACTTTGTTTGATTGGAAAACTTTTGTAAATTTTTATTATAATTACAAAGTCCGTCCCACAGAACTACATAAAATACTAAAACCGTCCGTCCGTCCTCAGAAACTTCATCACTTCATCATCGTCGCCTATTTTAAATTTTTAAATCCACGCAAAAGGAAGGTGTTTTGTATCGGTTTTAAGCACATAATATATTTCTATTCTGTGGGTTTCAAGTTTCAATCCAACAACTACAAAATAGTTCATTGATTCGTTCGATAAAAACTTCGAATAGTTTTCAGTTTATCCAAATCCAAAATAAACTTAATACAAAATACGACACTTATAAAATATAATTATTATTGGCCTTTTGTGTCATCCATTCCGTTTGGTACTCGTTGTTGAAATACTTTCGACATGGCTCCAAATAAGAGAAATAAACCCATTAAAATGACGCCATTCATGGCGTTTATGCAAGTACGTCGTAAGCAGTTGCAATCTCGTGGGATTACATTTCGTGGTGGTTGGAAAGATGTTGCTAAAGCTGTAGATGAGGAATGGGGTGTAAGAGCAAAAATTAAAATTAATTATTTTACTTTGATGATTTATAACTAATATTATTGACATTGCAGGGGATGACCGAGTCGCAGAAGAAGAAATGGGAAGATAGAGCTCGAGTTGGAAACTTGGTCATGCCAGGCAAAGTATCAAATCAGTATCGCCCAAACAACAATTTCAATTCAGGACATACAGATAATCAACGATACTTCAACCAACCATCATCATCCGGTTCTTCTAATTCTTTTCGAAATCCCTTTGTTGATGGAATAGGATTTAAATCTGAGGAGGAAGAGGATTCCAGTCGCAATCGCCCTAAACAGCCTCCAGCGCTTGGACCAAAAGGATGGTTTGACAACTTGGATAAGGATTACCTTCAAAAAATTAAGGTATAATATTTGCTTTTAAAAATAAAGTGGTATAAAAAATAAAATTAAGATCTTTTTCATTTTGCAACTAGCTTGAACACGGAGGAGGAGTCAAAGAAGAGAAAACCGACGTTATGGAAGTTCTGGAAGTGGTTGCATTAGACGATTCGGGAGTAGTTGTGGACATGGAGGAAAAAGCACGGGGTAGATTTTCCTAATTTTAAATAATTAACCGCATAATTTAACAAAAAATGTTGTGTGTTGTTTAAGTTGTTCAATGTTGTTGTCCAATCTTTTAAAATAACCTTTTGAATATTCACAGTGATGTCTATAAAGGAACAAGACGAACTGGAACGACTAGCAAATTACTATGCTCCAGATCAGTTCAACAACGTTCAGGATTGTTTTACTTACGTCCCCGAATGTCGCCGTGATTCAAATACACAAACTAAACCTAAGGTTGTCGACGATACCTGGTAAATTAATTGAAGGATTAGCCCACACATCCATTCAGTTAAACTATAAAAGAAATTCTAACGATTGTCTAACGTTGAAATTTGAAGTTAGAATGTGAAATGATATGTAGTGTAGAATAGATTAGAATTAAAACAAACGAATATCTATTAGCGTTTGACACCATGTGTTGAAATTTAATGATAACTGTTTAGAACTTGCAGGGAATAAATAGCCAGTATCATTATTTATACTTATTTAGAATAAATTTGTTTATTCAACATCTTTTAAGGCTCATTTAAAATGGACGCTGATTATTCAGTTGACACAAAAATGCCAAAGAGAACATTATCTCCATACTATTAATACTACTGACACAAGGAGTATTGTTAATTTACTCCTTTCCTATTCTCTTTTGTAATCTTAATTGAGATGAGGTGGATATAATGAATCATTAAATCGATAAACGACATTTAATGTAACACCTTATCATTAATAATGTTATGTGATAGACGATGTTCAATCAAACAATTAGTGTATACATAAACAATCATCATTGACGTACTTACGATATAATATTTGTGGAGACAGAAACCCACCGAATTTCTAATATTTAACAAAAAATAATTATATTTTAAACTCGCATTTAAAGTAATGAAAACAAAAATCCCCCTGCTATTATTATTAATTGCTCCTGAAATTGTATTATGGAGCCATGCATTTGAATTTGAAGTGAATAATTTCTCCGAAACCAGTAATAAAATATTTTATAAAACAATTACAAGATTTATTCGTTCACTAATATTTAATTCTCATCTAATTTTAATCTACTTAAGATATTAAGGGAGAAAATAACATCAAGATTGTAAACGGAGATGAAGCTACACCACACGAATTTCCATCACTTGTTTACCTGAATATTCATTTGGTAAATGAATCGACGGGAACAAAAGTAATTCCCATTTGCGGCGGAACAATCATCAATGAAACTTGGATTTTAACTGCAGCTCAATGTGTTTCACCTTTGCGTGGGAGTGGTATGGTACTTGATAATGTTTGGATCACTGCTGGGGATCATTATCGATTTAGTCTTTCATTGAGGGAACAAATTCAACAATATAAGAATATTATTGTCCATCCTGATTATAATCCGTAATAAGATTAAAATTTTGATAGAGAATGTAATGATTAAAAATCCTGCTGCGTTTACAGATACACCTTCGTGAACGATGTGGCTTTGGTTGAGCTTTCTGAGCCACTTATCTGGGATGAATACGCACAGGTTGGAATTGTTGCAGATACCACGTTTCCTTTACTAGGTACTATATAGATTAGGTTTTATGCTAAACATATAATTTTCAAAATTAGCACTATAATTTATTTTTGACAGAAAACACCGAAGCAATTATAGCTGGATGGGGACGTACTTCTGAGAATTCGAATGCAACGGATGAACTTAGAAAAGCCAACGTAACCTTTCAATCGAATGAAGTGTGTAAGACTAGTTTTGATGGAGTACCCGGTGTAGAAATTGTCGACACTATGATTTGTGCTGGTGGAAGTAATCGTACTGCTTGCTACAATGATGAAGGGGGTCCATTGTACTGTTCCACACCCAATTCTGATGCTCTGGTTGTTTGTGGAATATCTACATTGGTGATATACGATGGATGTGGAAGTGACCGTTATCCCACCATACATACTAGGGTGGCTCCCTATGTCGGATGGATAAGGGAGTATGTTCCTTATCTGAAAACAATTGGGGGTGGGGGGTTTACTGAAGAAACGACTGTGACCACTACCGTTGGAAATAATGATTGTAGTTGTAAACGCAGTAATGAAATGTTTATTTCATTTTCTCTTATTACGTTAATTTTTCTAAAATTCAATTAAAAAAGTTGATTTATTTGAATGAATTATATCTGTTTCTCTCTCTTCTTGAACGGCATATAGAGCGACACATAAAGATTAATGCTGCCAGAACGATTACGACACATATGAGGATGACTGCCCAAACAGCAATTGCTGAAAATGAAAAGAAGATTTTTAATAGGACGGCGGCTGACAAATCATTTCTTGTCTTATTATATTACTCATTAGCATAGATCTTTGTCCAGGAATATTTTTACAAGTTTCCACCCACTCGTCATAAGTCAAACGATAAGGTTGAGTAATCTCCATGAACTTTGAGTAGTGACAAGGGGTTCCACATGCAGGGATTTGAATTTCATACGGCAATGCCATTTTTGTATCATTTCTCCAGAACATCTTTGACAGAGTATTCATCGTCATAACAAAATTTTCTAAGCTTTTTATCGTATTCATACCTTCACAACCAATTCGGGATCTGTTGGGGATGCTGCATGCAGTTCAAGAATTACTGCTGATGCAAATGACGGACGTGTTCCTTCAGAATAGACCCCCAATGCATTCAGTACTGAAGCGATGGTACAGTCATGACCAGAAATGAAATTCAGTTTTCGTCCTTTAGGCTTTGCTCCGGAATTATCAGCACTTGTTAATGTGATTGAGCCATTTAAAAGAGATTTAACGGATTCAAAATTGTCCACCAGTTGTTGTAAAATTGGACCTTTTGAAAGCAATTGTTGACTCAAGTTAAGCGTTTGTAATTTGTGTTAAAATACCTGATCTCATTTGCTTTAAGTCATTTGTGTATGACAAACTCTGGAAGTAAAATGCTACCAACTCTTTGGCTTCTGCCGATCCGATTATTGGAATCGCCCAATCGGGCATAGTCATGTTAAAATAGCTCTAAAAGAGAATCTATAAATGGGCTGCATTGATGTGAGATGTGAGATATAATCATTAGATAAAAACACATACCTCTGTATAAAGTGTGTCGTAGTACTCTACTATTCTCTTGAAATCAGTTGTATTTCGAACATTCAAGTTTTCCAAAAAGTAGTCCAAAAGATCCCTGTGCTTATCAAGCATTTTCTTCATCTCGGGGGCATTAGTGTAGAAGTCTTCGAGTAGATATTCATACCTTCCACAAGAAGTTTCTTGTCTGATAAACTTAAAATCAAGAAATTGTGGATTCAAAATGTTGTATTATACATTCAATGTACGAATGGTAATGCGAAAAGTAGTCAAAATTTACAGGGTCGAAACGATGCGGAATACTATGCACTGGAATAGGCTTCCATTCAATTAGATCACAATTATCATTGTTTATTTCAATTGGATCGTTTGGAGGATAGAAACCAGACAAAACGGAAGATGCAGATTGAATTGTCCGATCTAGATCAGAGCTTTGAGTGTACAGTTCTTGAGGAATGTAACTTTCGCTAATGAATCCATTGTATCGCTTCCGTAGAAAAACTCCGAGATCGTAACATTGTGTTTGTCCAATCTATGAAACATGCGATTGCAATTTGATAATTTCAAAATAGTTGTTATAATATACAGATATTTTATGTTACACAGGTTAACTGATGAAATCCATTAGGCCAAATGGAAGCGTCACTGTTTGCATCATCTTTGCTAAAGTAGCCTTGCGGGGTTCTAGCTCCGTGTCTGAAGATCTATAAAAAGTGATTTGTTTAAAATTATATTTTAAAAAGCATTTTTTATTGAATATATTTACCACTTGAACTGCCTGTAGAGTTTGGTCTGTAGTCTGTGTATAAACAGATGAAATGGTAATTAACATCCAAACAAATGTTAATAGTTTAATCATTTTAAAAGTTATTGCTACAAATTTTGTCTTCGGATTTTGAATAAAAATATGTAAATATAAAAATCAATCCTGTTAGTGTTAGATAGAATGATGACTAAACGATTTTCATAAGAATAACAATAATTCACAAAGTTATATTATTATTCAATGTAATTTAGGAATCATCAACACTTGAACCCATGATACTATATTTATCAGTAAGATAACAAGAATCATTTTCAAATAATCGTATTAATGTGCATATATTGGTGTTACTACAAATAGTTTTGATTTCATTTAAAGTTAACAATAATGCGAAAAGTTTGGAAAAATAAGCAAAGAATGATTTATCGGTTTTATATTAACCTTGTCTAACTGAAAATAAAATTATTCAAGCCTCTTCCGTAATATTGATTTTTGTTAGATTTTTGTGTACAATAATATATTCATTTCTATTTTATTCAAATATTACAGGTGGACTTGAAAGTTAACAAAATCAATTAAAATTTCTATTCATTAACTATATATTCATATACATATACATATATTCTATATTTTAGAGCATTTCACATTGTACTAACTCAGGTAAATTACATTGTCCTTCTTTTGGATCAAAAAGTTGTGGTGGAGGACATTTTTGTATGTCTGCGATCTGTTTATCGCACTCTACATACAATGAGCAGTCATAAGGATGACGATATTGTCCATCTTCCTTTTCTTCGCAAGATAATTCGCAACTGAAATTCTCTGGAAAGTTGCAATTTCTAATGGACGGATCAAATAGTAGTGGCGGAGGACATGTATAGGTCTCCATGTAGCTTTGATGACACATAATGTACATTGTACAATCGTATGGATGTGGATGGATCCCTATATTTTTAAATACGAAAAAGATTGAGAATTAATACGAATTTTAATTGGAACATTAATTTTAAATTAAGAGATTATTGCGAACGAACCATCAGGACGATTAAGACATGTGAAGATATCAGGATTCATTGTTGATGTCATTGGAGCTTCAGAGGTTGTCAAAGTGGGATCCAAGGGATTGAGATCAATGTACCAAATATCATCATGATGAATTGTAAAATCTGTTCCAGAAGATACTCCTCCAAAGAAATAAATTCTATTTAAAGTGTCCACATAAACTGCATCTGGGGCATTGCTTAGATAACTAGTTCCACCAACTGGAAACTGGTCAACCCATAGGGTCACATATTCCAATGATCCAGGGGTTAATTGAATAATCCCATTTGTTGGATGAATAAGGCTGTCTCTATAACCTCCGATAATGTAAACATGACTTCCAGCGTTAACCATGGATGGCCTTCCCGTGAAATTGATAAAATCTGATGGACCATTGATTGATTGATAATTGTCTAAATTAAGTTTCACCACGGATCCTATTCCGGACTGTTTTGTATTTCCAATGATATACGCTTCTTCACCCACACGAATAGACGCCATGGCGTCATACATGTAAGGAAGATTAGCCGCAGTCGTGGAAGAGTTCATTGAAGGGATATCGAATGTCGTAATTCCATCCATCTGCCCCTCACCCCCAAGTAAATAGATAGTATTATTACGTCTTACGGAAGTTCCATACTTCACAGAGTAAGGTAAGCTGGCCACTTCTTTGGTTTCATTTGTACTGGGGTCAAATTGATAGACTTCAATATCTCCGCCGCCAACAGTTCCCCCGAAGAAAAGGAAAGTTCCATCAGGTCCTTGTTGTACAGAACCAGAGTGTCCCCATGTTGGCATACGAGCTACAAGAGATGCTTTCTCTTGTGAAATGGAATATCGAAGGATATCATTCAAAGATGTTGAGGCATCGATATCGTAACCTCCAAATATGTAAATGGAATCTTCACCATCAAATATGGATGCAGAATTTCTTAATTTATGAGGAAGTTTCCCAACGTAATGTAAAGAAAGTCGTTGTCCCTGAAGGGGATATATAAAAGATATTATTATTGTACATGACACCAGCAGAAATTTCAAACTTGGGGTCATTTTTAAGCAAACTTTTTGGCTAAATGTGTTCCAACGAATGAAGTTAACAAATTAAAAGTTGTATTTATATTCTCTTTCAACCTATCAATAACGTTGACAATTTAGTCCTTGCGTAACCTCATCAATACATGTGGCATTGTATCCATCATACACAATTCCTGTTTTCGATTAAACGACCATTTGATAAGACTATCTTTTTTATTTTAACCAGAACCAAACTGTACCACTAATATTGTGATTCTTTACGTTTAGTTAAACGTATGCGATGCTTGTACAATTCAATTAATTATATAACGAATTACGGAAAGTTCCGACCGATACGATATTTCATGCTGTAAGAATTACTTATTATAGGTTAAATTAAATTTGAATCGATGCACGAACGTTAAAATAAAATGCAAACTGAGAAAAAATGCCTATTGCGATCCGTTTATGTTAATTTAATTAAACATTAGTCCTATTTATTTTATCCAATTTTAACAACATTTAACAATAATAGTATTCAATTTAATTCAATGGAAAATATAAATGTAACTGAAGAAGAGCAGTGAGAGAAGTAGACGTCATTGATATTTAATTGTAACCTCAGCAAAAGAATCTCACAACGATTGACGGGATGAGTCTCTGCAAAAAAAGAATTAAAACGTTTCAACAAAAGCTACCCAATTCCCCCCCCCCCCGAATTTTTCAATTTTCAAAACCCACATTTCAATTCTGACTTACGGTTGACTTTGATGATGAGCCTGGTTCAGCGGCGTAGTTTTTCCGTTTTGGGGCTGACGTGGCGGAAAGACAGTAGGTGGATGCGGTGATGGCGGACGCATTAATCGTGAACTAATTAAAAAGAATTATTTATTATAAAATTGATTATTTTAAAGATGACATTTGTTGATAAAAAGATATTTACAACTGTTATAGTACGGGGAAATAATAAATAATTAGTCAAAACTTACTTAATGTTTGGTGAGATACCGTTGGGGGCTGGTGAAGTCTGAGGACTTGCGGAAGTCAGAAGTAGAATTGGAAATGGTACCCCATCTTGACCACTGCCAAAAATAAGTTGAACAATTTTAGATTGATTGATTATGATTAAAATTAATTTCATGCAGTTAATGCAAATAAATATAAAAGAAATGTAATAAAAATTGATGAAAATCTGTAATACTTACGGATATTGATTCTGTTGATCCCCATTACCATACTGGAAGACGGTTGTAGTACCATAGAACGTGTTGGAAATATTGCTCGAAACTTGGGGCCATTGATGCTGTCGCTGTTCTTGAGATAGTTGCGATGAGCGTCCGATGATGATGTTGTTATTGGACTTTGGAACTTCTTGATCTTGTTTCTGCATCTTTGTTAGTCTTTTTCGGATTTCAGATTTCAGAAGGAAATAACAATTTGATGTTTTCAAGTTGAATGTGAAGGACGGAATGAAGTAAAACGAAAGGACTTGGATGGAAAATGAAAGCCAGTGAAGTTGAAGAACGTTCTGAATAAGATATTAAAGTAAATGATAAATGATACGTGAAACGTTTGAATGCAATATATTTGTATAATAGCATTGTCTTACATCTTCAACAATTATCTATCAAAAATGCTGCAAAACTGATAAGGAGTCATATAGACGATAAGAGGCACAGAATGGACGAGTTCCTTGATGGAATGTGAGGAATGAAGGAAGAAATGAAGAGATAACAATGTCTGTTGTGGAAATCTATTGTCTCAAATCGGAAATGTTATCAGTTCGTGCCCTCAAAAAATCATCCACTGTCTCCTTAGCTCTGCATTCCTTTCCATCACATTGTTCCCTTATATTGCACCATAAAACCATAAAACCATGTATACTATATTCATACTATACGCAAGTACGCAAGCACGATATTAATTCCTTAGATAATCGATTAATAATAAGGGAAGCAATTAATATAACCTTTCAAATTGATGGAAAATGAAATGTACTCTAAGAAATTCCACGGAATCATAATTGTACCTATATAAAATCATATAAATTTTTTTTATTATAGTATAAAAATTTCAATTTATTGGCCATGAAATATTGCACAATTTTTCCGAAACTTCCCATAGCTTTCTAGCGACAATAGGATCTCTGGCTGGTGATCTTAACCACGCTTCTCTAACACCTTTTCCTGATAACCCAAATATTGAATCAGGTCCATAGTAAGCACCTGGTTTAACTTTTGGTGAGGTTGCCGCAAACAATTGTGGTAATGCACCATCTTCAGGACCTTGTGATAATAACGCGTTGACAAACAATCCTTTCAGAATAAATGCTCCAAAAGAATTTCCATTTTCTGCTTTATTTGCATTGATATTTGTGAACGCAGATCCAGGATGTGATGAGAGGGCAATAATTCCCCAGTTGCCCTCCAAGGATCTTCGTTGAAGTTCATACGTGAATAAAAGATTGGCTAATTTACTCTGACAATATGCTCTGTATCCATCGCAGAACCAGTATTTAAATTTATTCTGCAAGTCATTAAAATCAATACTTCCAAAATTCGAGGATCGACTTGAAACATTTACGACTCTTGCGAGTTGTGAACTTTTCCTTAATGATGGTAATAATTGACATGTGAGTGCAAAATGAGAGAGATAATTTCCTTGAAAGATTACTTCGAATCCATCGCAGGTTTCTCGTCTTTCTGGAAGAAATGCTGTTCCAGCATTATTAATTAAAATATCCACGGCATTTCCGCTTGAATTAATATCTTGACAGAATTCTGACACGGATGCTAAACTACAAAGATCTAATTTCTTCACTTTAAGTTTAGCTTGTGGATGGGTTAAAAGAATTGTTGATTTGGCTTGTTCCCCCTTCACTTCATCACGGACAGCTAAAATTACATTTGCTCCAGCTCCTGATAGAGCAAGAGAAGTATGATATCCTAGACCAGAATTGGCTCCTGTGACAATGGCGAATTTGTCAGTTAGTGAAGGCAAATCGGATGTGGACCATTTCATTCTGTAAGGATGATAGGAATTATGGGAGACGCTGATCTTAAATTTCTCATAATAATGACGATGGCAATGCGTTCTATAAATATACAAAGATTAACATGAAGTTCCAGAGAAATGAAATATTTGATTTGATGATAATAAAAATTAGGCTTTGTGAAATAAAACCCTAATAAAAACTTACGAATGTTTCTGCAAAAAGTTGACTTAAAAGTTGATTCATAAAATGTTTTCAAGAGGAAGGATTTTGATAGCACAAAGTCTTAAAAATTTTATTTAAAAATTTATTTTGCAGCTGAGTTGTCAGAAGATTTGAATACGCAATGCACTACTACTGTTAATTTGGTAAAATAAAGAATTTTGTAAATTTTTAATGAAAGAAAGAGTAGTGACCCAAATACTAAAACCAGTTTAAAGCCAACCTTTGTTGGTTAGTGTTGGTACGTACATTTGCAGATAAAAAATCAAAGTTGAATGATTGCAAATTGCAAAATACTTACTTAGTCAACAACAGTCAGTATAAGAAAACAAAAACCAGAATTCGATGCACACTTTTGAAATGAAATTTTTACAAATTACATTGCGAATTGAACAGAGTCATGTATTTCAAACCTAAACCTTCAACTGAATTCAACTCCTTCGTCAATTGTTTCGACAAAAAATTGCTAAACATAAGTGTAATATTATAACCTGTTTAATTGATATATTTAATTGATTTTATTAATTAAATATATATTAAATATAAATTTTAATTTATTATTTTTCATAGTGTTAAAATTAGGTGATGATTAATGCTTCGCTTCAATGGCTTCAACTTCAACTACTACTCTAAGCAAACAACTAATTCCGGAAAGTTGCATGTGCCCAACACGGGATCAAATAATAGTGGTGGTGGACATTCGAAGAATTCTGGAACCCCATCATGGCATCCGATAAACAAAGAACAATCCGTTGGGTCTGGATATAATCCATCCGGTTTATTCAGGCAAAATTGATCGCACATGACATTTTCTGGATAATCGCACACCAAAAGAATTGGATTGAATAGTAATGGAGCTGGACATGTATAGATTTCGGAAGTTCCATTTCTACATCCAATGAACTTGGCACAATCTGATGGATGCGGGTACATTCCTAATAAATTGACATAAATTTAAAGCTAATTATAAAATATAAAAACAGTTAAATATAAATCTGTGTCTTTGGGATTTACCATCAGGTCTATTTTCACAATGGGGGTCAACAATCAGAGTGGTACTAATGGTCCCATCGGTTGTAGTTTGTGTGGGCTCTGGCTCTGGAGTGTCTTGAGTAGTTTCATCTGGATTCAAATCAATGTACCAAATATCTTGATGAAATTCTCCATCTCCGGATGATATGTCAGCAGAATATCCTCCAAAGAGATAAACTCTGTTCAATTTTTGTACAAAAACTGCGGAAGGTGCCGATAGGAAGTAGCGAGATCCGCTGACTAGGAAATTATCTACGTGAATAGTTGTATGTTGAAATGTTTCAGGATCAAATTGAATTATGGAATCCGTTGGAGTTTGAGATGAAGGCAATTGTCCACCAACAAAGTATGCATGCTTTCCATCAAATACTGGGTATGCAAATCCACTTATTTCTGGAAAATTGTTATCCGGAGCAAATTCCGTTTGCAGAGTGAAAATGTCAACCTTAACAATTTGTGTAGCTCCTTGCTTTGGATGGGGTTTAGCCAGTGTCGGCATTAAATTCTGTGTTTTAGTTTTAGTCGCAGGTACGTCTTTAGTAATTTGGAAGCCAAAAATATACGCACTTCGATCAACTCCAATCGATGAAATTGAAAAGTATTCTTGAGGAAGTGTTCCCACTGCCCTTGTGGTTAGACTCTTCATGTCAAAGATCTGAATCGTATCGCGTTTTCCAAAACCTCCAAACAGAAAAATCGTATCATTGTATTTGACGGATGTTCCATAACGCGCTTCGTGTGTTAATTGGCCTACTTCGATGCTGATATTTGTCGTTGGGTTGTATTTGTAGACAGCAGAAAACAATTCGACATCTGGGAGGAAACCACCAAAATAAAATAAATTACCCTCAGAGTCAAAGTGGGCGGATCCACCGTAGACGCCGTAATTAGGAAGAGCACCGATTACTTCAATTGTTTCTGACGAAATGGAAAACCTCAGAATTTTGTCATTAACTATCATGGGATCAGAGCCCCCCAATATGTAGATTGTGTCTTCGCCATCGTAAACTGCAGATGCATCATTTAAAGCAAGTGGAAGTTTGGTAGAGAGATAGTTGGCTTTTAGTTGTTGCCCGTAAGAAAATGAAGTTATTGTGCAGGAAATAATAAATAAAATCTGCATTTGAAAATGCATTTTAAATTTTTAGCCAAATAACGTGAGAATCGATGTATTTATTATGAACGACTTAAACACAAATGTAAAATAAAATCAAAGGATCGGCTCCAAGTCCAATTTGGTCAGTATTCCAATTAACTAGGGATATCAAGTGGGGAATTCCAGATTAATCGTTATTCAATTCAATAATTTATCACTTCGAACCCAATTCTTGACACAATCATAATCTACAATGACGATAATGATAATAATATTGCATGATAATCTCAATATCTCAATAAATCCATTAAGTAATGTAACACTGAATTATCGGGATTTTCTGATTGATTGAAGTTGTTGTTACCATAAAATGAAATAAACCTACTATATGGACATATTAATGAATTTTTTATTAGTTTTAAACTCGAGTGTTACATAATTTGGCAATCTACTTGTTCCGGAAATGTACAAGTGCCTCGAACCGGGTCAAAAAGAAGTGGTGGAGGACATTTGTAGATCTCAATAATTCCAGCATTACAACCGTAGAATAATGCACAATCATGAGGATGAGGATACATTCCATCAGGTTTGTCGCATGATAAGTCGCATCTTACATTTTCAGGGAAATCACAAACAAGCATCGAAGGATTAAATAGTAATGGGAATGGGCAGGTATAGAATTCTGTTTCCGAATTGTGGCATCCAATAAATCCATCGCAATTGTAGGGATTTGGATAAAAACCTAAAATCCATTAGACCCAATATAAATCTTCCTTATAATAATGAGCAATCAGAATTATGTTATAATTGTTTTACTAACCATCAATTCGATCCTCACAGGTGAATAGGTCAGGATTTAAAGTAGTGGAAGGTGGTTCTGTGGTAGAAGTTGATTCTTCAGGCTTCAAATCAATGTACCAGATTTCATCATGAATCCTATACCCACTTCCTACTTTTGAATATCCTCCAAACATGTAAATCCTGTTCAATTTCTCGACATAAACAGTGGATGGGGCCGTAACAAAATAATCTGTGCCCTCAACAGGGAAGTTTGACACGGAAAGAAATTCATTTTCCATACTCTCTGGGTCTATCTTGTAGATTCCTCCATTTGTGGATTCATTGTCGTAACCTCCAATGATGTAAGAAAAGGATCCATCTGTTACTGCTGAAGTTCGTCCTGTAATTTCAGGTAAAGTTGCTGGACCCTCTTCCGTTTCTAATGTTTCCAGATTAAGCTTCGTTATCGAATTCTTTGCTCCAGTTGCTACATTGCCGAAAATGATTGCAGAGTTTCCTATGCTTACTGCTTCCGTAGAACGATAGAACTTTGGCAATGATCCAATCAAGTTACTGATAGAGTCATTGATGTCATATTCCAGGATACCATTTGCTTGATTATTAGACCCTCCAATGATGAGAAATTTATTAGAAGATGCATTTGGTTTGATAGATGTTCCATACTGTACATTTTGTTCTAGTGCGTCCAATTCAGCAATTTGATTTGTAATTGGGTTATAAGCATAGACACGGGTGTGTTCTAATTCTGTGGACACTAATTGTCCAAAGTAAATGATATTTCCTTGAGAATCTGATTGGGCTCTCCGAACATTTCCAACGGTCGGAACAAAATTGAGAAGCTCAATTCTTTCAGTGGATATTGTAAAAGCAAAGATGCCATTCGTAACATTAATGATATTGTTGTTATCACCGAATAGATAAATGGTGTCGTCCCCATCGTAGTATGGGGCTATGTGGTACATTCCAGTTGAAAGTTTTGTACCAGCAAGTTGTGTAGTTAATTGTTGACCGGATGTGGCACAAATCACAGAGAGAAGAAACAATAGAATGGAATTTTGAAAGTGGAACATCTTGAATTTTTAGTATATTCCTTCGACTAATTTAAGAGCTATTGTTATAAGCTATAGGGCCTTCGTCGAATGGATTTTTATTGGACACTGGAGAGAATTGGATAAATGAAATTGCTCTATATATCGAATGCTAATCTGAAATGTTCCTCCGTCATCGACAATGACAAGGTTAAACCAGGGGAGCTTAATATCTGTTTGGATTATCGGAAGAGCATATAATATGTAGAAGTATGCGGAGGTCCACTAAATAAAAATCATTGGGATTGTATTTTAATTTTAATTTCAACCTAATTGTAGATCTTGTGGACGTAATTCATGATTTGATATAATAAGCTTACAACGCTATTTTGAATGAATGCTGAATGCTAGAGTTTATTCGTAACAGCTTTTAGGAAAAATAATTCCATTCATTTATTTCATTCACCTTCGCCTAAGAATTTCTAAAAGCCACATGCCCCCAGGAAAAAAGTTTCAAAATAAAAGTGTTGCAAAAGGTGTCAACATAGAACATAGCTCTGAATTCAATTGATCACAGAAATTGAACCTTTTTCCTTCATTCACAATCCACAACCCAACAACATAGATACATCGTCCACCGCCTTGATTTTCTCCCAATCCACGTTGATAAACTAACTCGTTGACATTTTTGGAAGTTTAGCTCGATATTTTTAATCAGCATCAGCATGAAATTCCGAGAATTTCTCCAATGACGAGGGTAAACCATTAGGGCTTCTAATCTAATTGGATTAAGGTTTATAACCAAGGATATATAGAAATATAGAAATATGCGAAGGTGAAAAGAATTATAAATTGCGAAATCAATATCTAATTTTAGAAGTAGTGCACTCGAATTCATTATTATGGAATCATACATTATACATCAATTGAGTTTATATGCATATGTGCATATAATGTTAATAACTCCATTCAGTTAATTTATTGAAGTCTTCTTCGCCTAAGTATTTCAGAAAACAAAATACCCAGAGAAGTAACAAATCCCAGTAAAAGTGTTGCAAAAGGTGTCAACATATAGCTCTGAATTCAATTGATGAGAAATTGAATCCTCTTCCTCCATCCCCAACCCAACAATCAATTCCTTGTTTATGATTGTGATAATAATATTCTAATAATCGATAATGAATTCCACGTTCCATCATTTGTATTGTTCTACAATTACAATTATAATTGTGTTAGTTAACTATTTAAGCATTTTAAACATTTCAAAGTCATACTTTCTATTCAACATATCTTTTAATGGCGATCCTCTTTTGATAACCATTCCTCCCTGCTGTGGAAATTGTCCTGTTGGCAAAGCGGATATTTCTTGACATGCAAAACGATGCAATTCCGTACTGCTTGTGATTACATTGGAGATTGCGGCTGGGTCGGCTGCCGTTGCTGAATGCGAGAATGGCAAATTTAATATAAATTCAGCATTTAATGGAGCATTCGGCATTTCAACCATCACCTAAAATTTATTACGTTCAAAATGTTCAAATGTTTTACTTCACATCTCATATTAATTAACCTTCTTGTAAGTCTTGTAACTTTTAGAAATCCAATGACGAAAGCTGCAACTGCAAAATATGCTCCAAGTGCTTGGGGATTTATACTTTGGGTTATCATTTCTTTATAATTGTAAGGTGGTGGTTGAGCAAATAAAACAATGTTTCTAAAAAGTCAAATTACTAATCAGACAATGTAAGTACAGGATCGTAGATTTATATATTCAAGTTTCAGATTAATTACTTTTGTGAAAAGGTTGGTTGTAAATAAGTAAATATTTTAGATCGCTCAAATGTTACTGCGAAGGGATTTATGGCGATATCAATTATATTGTCCATAAGGGCGGAACCAAGTCCAGGTTTCACTTCGCCAGTGGTTTTATCAATTGAAATTCCAGAAGACGATGTGTAATGTTCCTCCCTGTCATATTCCAGTTGAATTTGAGTGCAATATAGTCAAAAGTAAAAAATAGATATTTTGAAAGTTATCATCATACGTGAAATTTAAGGAATCGCTAAGATATGTCAACATCTCCGTTTGAAATCCTTTTAAGAATTTTGTAACATTAAGCGATTTTAAATGCTCATCCTGGTAAATGAATTGCCACGCACTGTTTGGTGTGATCTAGTATTTTACAATAAATAACTATAATTGTCATATTATTTTAACAGAGTAATAATATAAATTTCATACCAATGCCCCACCAACGACTACTTCTCCCATCATATTATTGTCAACATTATATTCAAAGCATTTCTTCCTGTCGCTGCAAATCACAAGATATATGGAGTCTTTGTTGCCAAAAGTAGATACGAGATGCAATTTTTCATCTTGAACAAAATATATTTTTCCAGGGGGAATGGTTTGTAGTCCGTGAATTTTGCAAACTATTATTGGCTGTAATTCCAGCTCTTTATTAATAATCTTGAAGATTACTCTCGTGTCATAATAACTCAAGTTTTTTAGATGTTTAACTAAAATAATCTGAAATTGAAGTAAAATTTTACATTCACTATATTTCCTTTTTTTATAAATATGCGAAAACGGAAAATAACCTCAATGTATTTGCAGATGGAAGTATCAGTAAAATCCATGTCCTTCCGAGTTATGATTTGCTTGTACAAAATGCTTTGTGGATCGCTGTTCTCTACGTTTGGAATTTGGAAAATATTTTTATAATTTACATGTAAAGAAATTGGTTATAATTCATACCTTGTACTTCAGTTGTCGGTACGGAATACGATTCTTGGATTTGAAATGTAACTTTTATATAGTTATTAGTAGTACTGTCATTTGTCAAACTATTAACAAAATTATACGAGAAGAAAAATGAATAAGTTAATTCGAAAAAGAGTACCATAGTTTTAACTTACAATTATGAAAATTCTGTCTTTTTGATACATTATCGATAAAAATTTGACTCAATTATTTCAATTGAAAATTCGAAGAACTAATGATTAATTTATTTTGCATTTTAAATAGGGGGTACACATTCATTCACGTTCCTTTTGATCCGTAATTGCCTGTTATTATCAAAAGAAATCACAAAAGGAAGAATAAGCTCATATAGTAATAACTCTGATAAAATGTAAAGATATGCTCTGCGGAATGTAGTGATAGGACAGGATGTGTAAGTTTTCTTATGAACAATTTTAATAAAGGTTATGTAGTGCAAAATGTAAATAACAAGTTCCTCTAATTGTTCAAATTATGATAAACAATTTAATTATTTTTCGAATTTAATTTTTCCCGAGAATTACTTTATTTCAAGTTATCGGTCAAGAGTTTCACTTTTCAATTTTTCATTTTCCTGGTGGTGCCTGGGTAGACTTGTTGCAATTAGCTCGGGCACCGTTGGCATTTTGACCTGGAGCTACAGCAATAGCAGAAACGGCTACCGGAACAGGAGCTGGAGCTGTACAATAAATAATCAAAAACGGTTTATTTAAAAATTTAATTATATAGCCTCCAAAAGGCGACAAAATTGATTCCGTTTTAAAATACTCACAAACAGCCTGTTGAGGTTTCGCATCGGCAATTGCACCAATTGCACAGATAAACACCGCAATGATAACAACAGCTCGAAATGAATTCATGTTTAGAAATCCTAAATCGCAATCAACGATCGACTTTTGGAATTTCAAGCATTTATATACAAAAATAAGTTCTGAGTCATTTAATAAGCGGATGTACGTTTTAACTTTGTTTAGTAATGATTATTAAATCAAATGAATTATAACTTTTTGGAATTGTTAAATGAATGATTTTGTAAATTTTAACCAGATTGACGTCAAAATATTTCAATTTTTATTGTTATTTAAAATGAATAAATAAAATTGCATCAATTTTTTTTCTTTATAAAAACCATGATGGTATTCTTAAACCACGGCAAGGTGCTAGCATGACGAAGCCTATGTTGTAGTTCACCATCGGACTCAAAGTCATGCTCTTTAAATTTATTAACAATGTAATCATTATTTCTATTATTTACATGACCATGACCATCTTGACCTTCAACGGCCCAACTAAGTACAACTCCCTTTTTTGCATGGCGAAATATGTTCGAAAGAAAAGTGTCTTCAAATTCTCTTGGAATGTGTTCGCCAACTTCTAAGGACACTAGCCAATCATGTGGAGCCAATTGGATGGGTCTACTTAAATCCAAGATTCCGCAGCTACCGTTTGTATTCTCTTGTGTTGAAGGATTTCCATCGTAGCATGTCGCCAGAAATTCGTTTAATATGAATAATCTTGCATATGCACCAGTACCACCACCAAATTTTAAAATTGAACTAATTTCTTCTTGTTTAAAGATTTCCACCAGCTCTAGAGCTAAGGGAGCATCGAAATTGTGCATCTTTTTAGCCTCTTGACCAATCCAAAAACCACGATCGGATATCTTTGATTCGACCACAGATGAAGCTGGTGGCTCACGTCGTATTGGAGCTGTCGGAGGATAATGTGATGGAATCTGTTCATGATGCTTTTGATCACTTTCTTGGTTTTCAATGTTCATATGTGAATTTGTTGAAGGAACTGAAGTAGGAATTTTTTGAATATTCCAAGTGTAAATCAATATGACCTTTAAAATTATGTTTGTTAGTACTTTATTGTAATCATTAGAACTTTTATAAGTTTATTACCACTATACTACCATAAATTAATTTTCCTCGATTCGATATTTCCCAACGAGTTGGATGCCACTGAGGCATATTTGAATGTAATGTTTGTTGAAACCTACGTCTTGAAATCTTGAGATTATAGAATTATATAAATGACGAAAACTAAATCGTTCTTTATTCCAGACAAATTTCTTGTAACCCAGAACCATAATTATTTAGTAAAGCAATACTTTACAACGGAAATTTTCCTAACAGATTTGAACACTTTGTTTAAACAGCTTGGATATGAAACCAAAATAAGCCTATTATTTAAAATATTAAAATATATAGAATGCATCAAATTCTATAAGTCTCAACTTTTTTACATACAACGCAGAAGATAGAATTTTAATAAGCTTTTCCACCTTTCAAATAAAACTATTTTTGGAATTTTAATATATAACATGACTAATTTCAAAACTTGTAAAGTTAAAAAAACCGATGAAAAATATCTGCCATGAAATGTACCATCAAAAAGTATGAAATCAGTAGAAAATAAATTTCCTTTTCTACCGAAGTTGATTGAATATAAATATGAGAAAATGATATTTCATGGGACCTCGTACTTAACAACGTTGATCTTTCGAAACTCATAGCGGTGATTGAAGATAATTACAGAAAGTGTACAGAATGTTTGAAATGAAATTTTAAAACTGAAATGATCCTAATCATAATCCGGAAATTAAATACGCTATAATATTTGTAAATCTGTTCATATATTACTCATTTGACCAATGTTGACATAGAATGAGTATATTGTGTGTTTTAACCAATTTCCAAACATAATTGTTTAGTAATCTCAATAAAAATAAAAGTACTGTTAATTTAATATACATAGCGTTAAAGTATAGATGACGTTAAATATTTTTGAAAAAGGGGCATATTAATCTTAATGAGATTTTTCAAAGAAGGTGATAGACAGTTATAATTAGTTTTTATACACTAATGAAGGATGCCATTTTAATAGATAGTTTAAAATATGGTAAAATACATTTCCAAAATATTTGTGGATGAAATATGGATAAAGTTGATTGTTTTTATTTCTGAAATGTAATATGAATTTGCGGATTTTATGAATGATCAAATACTTCCGTAATTAAATAATATAATTACATAATAAAAATAGACATTATACAGTTCAGTTAAATCAAACACTACGGTTTGGACTTCGTACTTAATTATGTGAATAGTTCATTATTACCAAAAATATTAAAAGTATTTATTTAATAATTTAATTTCATCCGTATCCTGCTCTGTCAAACCTGTCAATGATTTTTTCTTCGAAATAGTACAAAACTTTTCTTTATGATCAGGAAGGATAAAACTCAAATGTTCAAAAGCACTAAACCATTTAATATTTAAAAGTTGGCTTATGTAGATTTCTTAAATAGTATTTTAATATTAGTGGTGCCTTTCATTTATTCTGTTTCATAAATTTCCAAGTTATACTCAATCAATGAAATTCTTAATTAGAATAAAATTTGGCATAATTCTAATATTAGTACTAATGGTATACTTGACTCTTAGAAATTTTGAGAATGCTGAATTTTTGGTTAAAATTCGCCGTTTCAGTAGAATGCAGGTGAATGAATATTTGGTTCCGGAGTGCAATTGTACCAAGAGAATTTTCCTACCCCATTCATTTTCATTCTTCGACAAGAAAACAAATTCTTCTATAAGTTCAAGGTACAGAAATATCAAATTTAATCTGATTCGTTTGTTGAATCCCTGATATTATTATTGAAGTTGTAACGAACATACTTTCAAATATGGATTTGGTCAAAAAGTAATATCATACGCATTATACGATGGAACAAATACAACAGCACAAGTTGGTGATGGCCGGCATCCGAAAATTTATGTGAAAGCTCTTGAGAAAAATATTCAACTTATGCGAAAATGGTATTGGGATGATTGGCTTATGCGGATTTATTCGGATGTCTCATTAACAAAATATCCAGAATTTTGCTCCTCCATTTGCAATAATGATGGTATTTAATTCAATGTAAAATCAATCTTTCCTTTACATTCTTTATCTCGCAGTAATCTATTGAATTAATTCTATTGAATAGATGTCTTATGGTGCGATGTAAGAAAAATTCCTTCTTTGGGTGATATCACTTCAACATTTGGAATGAATTGGAGGTTTATCCCAATCGGAGATCCATATGTCGATGTATTTCTTTCCAGAGATCTAGACAGCCCTCTCACCAAAAGAGAACGTGTAGCAGTTCAAGAATGGATGGAAACGAATAAAGTAATATGTCTATAAGATTGAAGTTTCGAAATTGCTTAATTTCATAATTTCATTATAATATAGACATTTCATGTTATGAGGGACAACATACAGCATGGAGCTCCCATCCTGGGTGGAACTTGGGCTGCGAAAAACAACAAAATGCAATTCAATGATTCTCTGCGACTACAGAAATATTTTGTGGATGTAAGCCATTAAAACCTATACCTAACCTTTATAAGGGATTGAATTAAGATTTAATGTTCTTTAGAGTGGTAAAAAATTCCACACGAAGGGTTGGGATCAATCGATACTCGCTTGGGGATTATATAATCAACAGTATTACAATAGTATTCTTGCTCATGATTCTTATCTCTGTGGAACATATCAAATGACGGAATGTCGTCCATTTCCCGAACAAGCCCAACTTCAGGGTAGTGATCAAGATGGGGAACATTTTGTTGGTTGCTTATTTCCAGATTTCTTTTATAATGATACAATTAAGCCAAATATTATGGCGTATAAGGGAAGTGGTTATTGTTCAGTTTTTTAAGCAATGTAACATTTTATAGTTTTTGCCATTGGAAAATTAGATTTTAATATACAATTGGAATTGGATGACATGCAGCCGATTCTGCAGTACATTCCTTGTGCACCATGTTCCTTGATTTGAATAACAATTTTTTTAAATGATAGCGGTATGCATATGCTAATGCGCAAAACGTTCGATCCTGGTATTTTGAAATTTTTATTTTTATAGCAGTAAACGTCCAATTTTATAATTTTTCGACATTTTGTAATACAAAGCGGGATAAAATAATGAAATAAACGTCAAGCAATTCGAAAATTATAATATGTACATGTATTTATTTGATTGTATGAAAAGGCAACCAATATTAAGTAAATAAATACGTATACATTAAATGTACGGCTATACAATTATTATTACGTTACAGATAATTTAATTGTATTCAATGATACGTATTATGTGTTAAGCTGAAGCAGCTATTTTCTTTACTGGACTTGCATTTATAAGTTCTTCGCCTTGGCTTGGTCTTGGTCGTCTTGATGGGATCGTCAACTTTTTCAAGCAGGATTTTAGGACGTAGAATATTTTCTACCGGCCACTTGTTGGCGATAAACAAAAATTCCCAGGGGAATTGGTGTTTCATTATCATAACAGGCGTCATTTTTTCGATGGTCACACTCAATTTTCGGCACTTGTTCAGTTGCTTGTACGATGAAGAGGCAATCCCTAAAAAACGTTTTGTCATTAATTATTGTCAATCGTGACAACACGTTACCCCTGCCCTCCCAGACAGTAGACTCTATGAAACCTCATTAACCTCATTGTGACTTAAGGCCACGCCACGTGAGAGTTTTGTCATTATAATAAGGGAAATGGGGGGAAAGGGGGTGGGGTTTGTACCCTTTAATCTCTAGGTGGGTACTAGTCAGACTACTGAAAATATTTAATTAGACAGAGAGTATTCTAAAGATCTTAAAAAAGTACTGGAAGCACTATTTTCATCACTATTCCATATTTTCTAAAATGAGTTTTCTATCACGTTAGGATTGTCGTAGAGGGATGAACAACGTGTCAACGGATATTCAGATTCATGATTCAGGGCAAGTGCTCACTTTTTTGTAGGTTTACGGCTATTTAAAATTGTTATTACGTTATAAGTCAAAAGTAGCAGTGAAAGGATAAAAATTTGACTTTGGAACATAATAACAATTTGGAATAGCCGTAAACTTTGACCCGAGGTTGAGGGAGCAACTTCGATTGGTGAAAATAGTTGGTCACGTCTGTGTCAGAAACATGGTCAGAAATGTGTTTTATCATGAATCTGACTGACCAAGTCAGAACTTAATTTATCATAAAATTTTTTATCATGAATCTGGCCAAGATTCTGATCAAGACAATTAATTTAAATTCTGAATCTGATGTGAGTTCGTTCCGTTCTTGTGCGTTATTGGTTTTTCCTGAAGCCAATAGTTATCGTCACAAAGTTAAAAATACTTATAAACTAACAGAGGGGTGGGCAAAATACCATGTACAAAATACGTATTGTATTTTGGTATTTTGAAAACGGATTTAGGGAAAAGTATTTTGTATTTTGGGATTTATTGTGTTTTAAAAGTATTTTGTATTTGAGTATTTTGAACCAATAACCCATAATGTATTTTAAAATACAGTCCAAAATACAAAATACACATTGTGATTCTTACGGTCACAAAACCTAAATTGAGCACGAAACTTTAAAAAATCAGCTATCATGTATATTTCATTGCAAATTTTAACTTAATTTTCTTTATTTGTAGAAAGCATATACATAGCTGAATTTGGGAAAATAAAATTTTCGAAAAAAAAATGAACCACCTTTTGAAAAAAATTGACAAAAAGTTAAAAGTGTCATTCGCTTAAAGAATACATAATAGTATTTTGTATTTTGATGGAGTATTTTAAATACGTATTTTGTATTTTAAAAACAAAATTTCATTGAAAGTATTTTGTATCTTCAACTATGGGCAAGTATTTTGTATCTTGTATTTGTATTTTTGTGCCCTCCAAAAAAGTACTTGTATTTGGTATTTTGGAATTTAAGTATTTTGCCCAGCCCTGTAAACTAATAATTAAGCAATCAAATTAATGGGTAAAGTTTTGGTGAAATATAGCGCTAAGGTATGGAAAGTTATCGTGCAGACAAGTAAGGCGATCATTCCAAAATTCCAATTAATATTCGACTAACCGATTATGATTTCAGTATCTCGCTCTACTCTATCGCGATCAGTAAAGCAATATTTATGATTATTAGGAGTTACTGATTGATCGTCATCTGGTTTCTTTTTCTTCAATTTCAGAACTGTACCAAATTTTTTGTCTCGTGCTAGTGGTTCTTCGTTGTCTTCTTCATGGGACATCTCCAATCCACAATGCTTATCTGCGTTTTGTTGCAGTTCTTTAATTTCGTCTTGTGAAATGCTTCCAAATGAACGACATAATTGTAATCCGTATTCCGACGTAATACTAAAGGGTGTTGTTTTAATGAGCTTAAGGAGCAACTTTTCATTGCACATAGTTTTAGTAGTCTTCTTAAGTATGCCTCGTTTTGCCTTTCTGCTCTTCTTCGCGAGTTTCTTCTTATTAAGTGAATATTTAAAAGTTTCTTCCAGTAACTTCGTTAAATTTATGTTGCCGGCGTCTGTTTTTGGTTTGACAGCGTCGGGGAAGGTATCTTCACGGGAACGAAGTCCAAATAATAGGAGGAAATTGCTCTGTAGAAAAGCAAAATTGTGTCGGTCAAATTAAGAAAGAACAAAGCATTAATAGGCATTAAGTCCCGTACGAAAAAAACTTCCAGTGGGGATCCCTTCTTGTTCCATTGATTGCGCATTGAAAGTCATTCTATCTTAGTATGCTATATTCTATGAAGCATATTTGAAATTCGGTTTTTAAAAGAAATCTTCAAAAAAAGAAAGAAGCTTCAAAGACGCATCGCGAACTAACCAAACTAAAGCTGAAATAATAAACCGTTTAAACGCACATAGCGATATGGTGAAACCCTACTGCGCTCTCTTTTTTCAATAGAAATCCATATTTCTATTCAAAAATGAACAAATCGCAAGTTGCCCCAATTGGCCTCTCATGACCTTACAGCATAGGGTCATCAAAGATCAAAATAAATGTCAAAATCGAACTCTCCTTTGAAAGGCAGTGCGATTTGACACCAAACTCTATTTTGACCTTAATTGACCTCATGACCGTACATCATAAAAGGTTACGTTAGATAACACGACAACTAATTATGTCACTAGAAGTTTTCTAAGTGAATCAGTATTTTTCGTTATTTTTGACCTAACCTAACCTATCGAAACATAAGATCATGTGGAAAAAACTTAGGCAGAGAGACAGAGGGACGGACATGACAATTCCATAAACCTGGCTCGGGCTAAAACGCTTAAAATTACAAACCTTATTGTTTGGATGAATTTTGTAGTCTTCGTCTGACGCTCTGCTAAATAATGCCGAATTCATCTCGAACACAGAACAGGTGACAGGAGGGAACAATTGAGAATTAATTCGAATAACTAAAAAACTTCTCGCATTCGAATGCAACGTTTTTCCGTTAATGTAATTAACTATATAGAGAAAATTCGTATATAATAAAAGTTTTTAGTAAAATAATTAATCTCGCAAGTTATTCTCAAAACAAATTATAATTTATGCTCTCTGAACTGGATTGATATAGAAAAAATAAGCTTTTAGCGTACTTTCCGGCGTCCGAAAGAATTAAGCGGTGACTGCACTGCATACGCATACTGACTGACGGTGGGTCATGCCACCCAGCCAACTCAAATCCAGCCACAGAACAAGGAATATTTATAGTTAGGACTTGGGCCATGTTTCTTGCCACAGAATAGTCTGTGAAGTGAAATCCAGCAAAACTAACTTTTCTGAATTTTTATCACCCTTTATATAGGAGGATCGTGTTATCCGTCTGTCTGTCCGTCTGTTGGTGCTCTAACTCTCGAACACGTGGACGGATCTTCATGAAACTTTGTACATGCCCTCTATACGATATGAGAACGGCTGGCTACGTTTTTGGACCCTGTAGGTCAAGGGGTCATAAGGAATTTAGGCCAGGGAGATCAGAAGGTCAAAATCGAGTAAAGTATCAATTCTGATCGATTTTCGTATGGGGATTTCGACTTTGAGATTTATTTTGACACCCGATGATTCCGTGACCTTCAACATGGTCTTAAAGAGGTCAAAAGTTCAAATTTCACTAAAGTTTCAATTGTAACGGAGAGTACGAATGAGTTCGAAGATGGGCACTATAGATCAAAAGGTTATTATGGCCACTCACAGGGGATGTCAAAAGTTCAAATTTCAATTCAAGTGACAAATCGCAGGGATTTTCAACGGAAATTTTGATTTTAACATTGAATTCAGCCGTAGGTGTTATTTAGGACACTTTATGACCTTCGGTTATGATGTCAAGGGTCAAAATAGAGTTTGCTGTTAAATCGAACTGTCTTTTAAAGGGGGTTTTGACATGTATTTTGATCTTATACAGCTCTATGCTGTAAGGTCATCAGAGATCAATTAGGGAACTTGCGATTTGTTCATTTTTGATTAGAAATATGGATTTGTGTTTAAAACAGACAGTGCATTAAGGTTGCGTTTAATCGGTTTACGTTTATTGCATCATGATTCATAATAATTTTGTTCTAAGGGTTCTATTAAACTTTAAAGCCATTCATAAACTAATTACGAGACAATCGTGTATATGATGTATTGGAATTGGCGTATATTAATTTATTAGCTTATACAACAAGTATATAGACTACGGTTGAGTTGTTTTGCATTTAAAATCCAAGGGGTTTCATATTTCAATTTGACATAGCCCAGCCAGCATGACGACTGACGACGACAGCATGCCTTGTTGAAATTTAATGATGACACATTATCTCACGAGGAAATATAATAATGCTTATGTACGTTATTCCATCTAATATTTAATTCTCTTGAGATTCATTGAAAAATACTTATATACAAAACTTTGAAATATAAAAATAGTATTTAACATTTTTCAGGGACATTACCAGTGCACTATTGAAAGACATAAAGATAAGACCTTTAGCAGAACCTGAAGGTCATCGGTCATCATCATATATAGGTAGTCATATTTATTGTGGAACCAAGAGGCGTCGAATAACACTACAGGGTAAATGCATTCTCCGCAATGAACATTGAACACATTACATGACTTGATATTTAATCATGAATGAGAATGGTTTTCAAGGCGAAAGTGAAAACTTTGTCGCCAATGCTTCTTTTGTAAATTTATACTTTTAATCCATTCGTCAAGTATTCCATGACTTGCTTGGCATATTAAAAGGTTTTCTTATTTACTTATTTTCCGTCAATTATTGTAAAGTACCTTTATTGCAATATGACGCAAAATGAAATATGAGACCCCTTCGTTCGATGTCCTAGATCTCACATCAACTTGACCACAACCACATCCAGTATAAAGTTTAGAAATCTATATAAATTGTGTTTATATATATATATATATCTTTATTGTCCTATTATTGTACACTATGCATGCGATTTCATTATTGTCTATAATTTAATTAGAAGAGACGTTCATAATGAAAGACTTGAATTAAGTAGTTTTATTGCAGAGACTCGTGTGAAATGAAAGGGATTAACGGGATGAGTTAATTAATATTGTTTTGGGGCCAGGATGCAATAATCAACTCTTGATCTCAGATATTAACTTTAACTTTAGTTTAGTTGCAAAAAGGGAGATAAATCAGCCAAGGGTTAACATGGACGCATTTGATTTACTTTTGGAGGAAGTGGACGATTTTGGAACGTATCAACGTCTTTTATTGGCATTTGTTCTACTTCCGGGTTTTGTCCCTGTTGGATTTCACGCTTATAACCAGGTATAATATATTATCAGGAATGAGCGTATAAGTGAATAAGCGTATTTATATTTTCTCAGCTATTTTAGCCACCAATTATGATTTTTTATGATTTTTTATGAATTTAGTTATTTATGGCTGCAACACCGGAACACTTTTGTAAAGTTCCTGCTCTGGAAATTCGAAACTTTTCTTTGGAGTTTATAAGAAATCTTAGGTGAGAAAGATGTGATTGTATTTCGAATTCGAATTTTATAATCTAAACTTGTTTCAATGATGCAGCATTCCTTTGGAGGAAAGAGATGGTAAATTGATGTATAGCCAGTGCTTGATGTATGACTTGGATTATGGAGATACAAACTTTGACCCAAATATAATGGTTGGAGAACGCGATAGTCCCCACTCGCCCTCGGCTGTAATACCCTGTAAATATGGATGGGTCTATGACAAATCGACTTACAATTCTACAGCCGTCACAGAAGTATGTTAAACTTACAATTATTATTGCCTATCAAATTAACCATTTCTATAAAAAGACTATTATAACTGAGCTTTAGTGGGATTTGGTTTGCGACAAGAAATTATACCCTACACTTGCACTTGTACTTCTTGGCGTGGGAGGGATTTTTGGGACGTATTTATTTGGCGTTTTGCAAGACACGTAATTGACTGTTTCATTTTATAGTAATTATTATTATAGTAAAAATATTTCTATTCTTGTGATAATTCTTCAGTTGGGGCCGGAAACCACCATTTTTTCTTTTTCTGATGATACAATGTGCTTTTGGAATGGGAAGTGGACTTGCAATGGATTTTTGGACTTGGTTAATTACAAGAATTGGTGTCGGGTTCACGGTTCCAGCACTTATGGCCACTCCTTTTGTTTTAGGTATTACATAAATCTTGATGCTTAAAAATATACCCATGTTAGTTAGCTGAATTATAATCCAATCTTATAGCTCTGGAATTGGTTGGGGCTGAAAGACGTAGTCTGTGTACAATTGTTCTAAACGTTGGATATTCAATGTGTCTTATGGGACTAGCAGGAGTGGCTTATCTCTTTAGAGATTTTAGAGCACTGGCCTTTGCCACAACACTACCCTTCATCACATTTTTTTCGTTTTGGTGGTAATAACAATAAGAGATGATAGTTGATAATGCTCCATTTAAACCAAGAAAGTAAACTTGGTCTTCATATTTCTGTAGGGTAATGCCAGAGTCCCCTCGATTTTTATTTGCTCATGGAAAACTAAAGGAAACAGAAGAAATTCTTAGGCAAATGGCCGATGTCAATGGCAGAACACTCCCTGTAGACTTTGATCTACAAATTCAGGTGAATTTAATTCAATAGACAATTAAATTAGAGAATTGACGGGTCCCGATTTTGTGTATAATTAAGATTCAATATGACCAATCGCAAATTGAATGTGATACGGCAAAGGAAGGAAAGTTTACATTGCTGGATCTCCTTCGTGGAAAAGTTCTGAGAAGAAATACATTCATCATTACATTCATATGGTAAGGGTTTTGCCATCTCAAAAACTTTAGTGTCATTCCAAGTCATTCGAGTTGAAGTCCAATTTTTTAATGAATTATAGGTTTACAACAATGGGTGTCTACGTTGGTCTTTCATATTATGCCCCTGTCCTCGGGGGTGATGAATATCTAAATTTTTTCCTCGCTGGGTTGGCTGAAATGCCCACATATTTGTTTCTTTTCCCATGCTTGGATATGTGGGGCAGACGATGGACACTCTTCTCATCTCTTATTTTGGGAGGAGTTGCTTGTGTTTCTACAATTCTAGTGTCTAACGGCAAGTTGTTTTTAATTGCATTGGACGAAATATAAACAATTACAATACCATGCTTTCTTTCGCGTATACAGAAGCTTGGATTACACTAACCCTATATTGCATCGGAAAATTTGGAATTTCAGCAGGATTTGTTGCAATACAACAAATTGCAGCAGAAATTTATCCAACGGTGGTCCGTGGGTTAGGAATTAGCTTCAGTAACGTTGTGGGGATGATTGGACCTGCTTTAGTTCCTTTAGTTAACCATATGGTAAAAGATGATAATTCGGATTAAAAGAATGAAATTTTACGCCTGAATGAGACTCATCGATTGTATGGGGTTCCATATAGGGCCAGGACTATCTTTATCTACCGTTACTTTGTTTGGGAACTTTAATGGTGATTGGAGGAATGTCATCTTTAGCTTTACCAGAAACACTTGGTCGATCCCTTCCTCAGACTTTAGAAGATGCTGAAGAGTTTAAAGTGGATTGTTCTAAAGCCAGTTGCTGTCCTTCAAAATCAAGAAAAAATAGCTCACGATCAGTGACCCGAAACAAAAATAAGGGTGTCAGACCCCAAGCATGCCATAGTGGCGTTGAAGACTCCTTTCTTTAGAAGGAAGTTTATTATTTTGTCTTTGTCTCGTAGTATTTAACGATGCTTTAAAGGTCACGAAGACAAGACAATTATGAAATGTTTGCTATACGAAAGTTTATTGAAGAAATTAAGCATTAGGATTTATATGATAATACAAAATAATAAATAAAGCATAAATTACTAAGAACTTCCTATTATGAGAGTGAGTTTTAAATTAAAAGGAATTCAAGAAGGAAACAGTAATTATTAGGTACTTCGCTAGAACCAATGTTAATCACTAACAAATGGTGGTGGGTGGATTCCATGCAGTCCACTTGATCCAGTCACTGCAATATGGCCAACAACGGTACTTGAAACTGGCGTTAATGTCAATTCATATGAACTGGGTGGAGGATTATTTGCTTCATCTTCTACACCCCCTTCTTAACAATACAAATTATTATATTTTAATTGAATTAAAATAAGAATAAAGTTACTTTCGAACCTTTCCAATGCCCGTGTCCTTGGCCGTTATTATTACCGTAATTTCCATTGCCCCCGTAATTTCCCCCGTGATTACCGTAATTTCCATTGCCACCGTAATTTCCCCCGTGATTACCGTAATTTCCATTGCCACCGTAATTTCCCCCGTGATTACCGTAATTTCCATTACCCCCGTGATTACCGTAATTTCCATTGCCGTTATGACCGTAGTGTTGTCTTGTTAGTAAGGGAATGTTCTTCTCGATACCATCCTCCGAGGATATTGGAGAATCCTTATCTACAACGGCAGGCTCCGGATCACCACTTTTCTGACTCCATGAAGGTCCAGGTCCACTCGGAACATTATTGTCAGTACCTGTATCAAATATTTTTTAATATGGTGAATAATAATTATTATAAAATGTATATTACTTTTTCCATACGATTCAACTGGAAACGCTTCAATATGAACTGTGTTTCCTACTATCATTAATGTAACGACAGTGAAAATTAATTCTAAAAATCTCATTTTTTATTTATGGTTGGATTGGAGTTGAATGTAGAATAAAAAGTAAATTCAGTCTTATTATTTGTTTTCAGATAAATGATGGTCATCGCTGCTATCAGTCCTTATATACCATGAAATTCTGTACTGTTTCAAAAGTTAATTATAGTACAAGATGAAAATGCATGAAAAAGTGAAGGGACTTGTCTTCGTAAATCTGAGGGATTCCCAAATTCCATAGACGATCTATTGTCTCTCTGACTGAGAGAAGCGTAAAAATACTCAATTGACTGTTCTAATTCTGTTGGGAAAATCCCATCTAATATTAACCAGGAAGGAAACCGAAGAAGTATTATATACTTTCATTCTGTTTGATGGAAATAAATACTTACTATGTACAATTAAATGAAAATAAATAAATGGCATATTTAAATGAAAGAAATGCGTTTGTTTATTCACTTAAATGTTTTTAAAGATATTTAAATTGGAATTGGAAGTAAAAGTAAAACAAAAGAGGTTATAAAAGTAAACATTAACTAACTATGTCGATTACAATGTCAAAATATTAGGCTATAAAATAATTATGATTTCCACGCATTTTTCTTGTTTTGTAGTCCTCCAGCAGATCGACGAATTTTTCTTCTTTCCTGTTGGTGTTTTTGGGTATCTTCTCTAAAGTTGGTCCGCTGTTTCTAAATTCGTTAAAAAGAAAAGTTTAAATGAAAAACGAACACATAGGCTTTTTTAAGTATCAATTTTCTACCGTTCGCATTGCAAATGTAATTTCTCTACTTCCCAGGGGTCCTCTGGATTTGATTTCGGATGTGTCATCTTTCTCTAGTCTATCACCAAGTGACGTTCTGTAATAATAAAGTTCAAGACAATTAGACAACTAATATTTCGAGGGATCTTTAAGGAAATTACTTTGATCGCTTCAATGTCTTTGCTTTATTATGTGAATGTAAATCCGAAATTTTAAAATCTTCTCCAGATTTAATTTCATAAAACTTGGGTCCGGTTCCCCCCTTGATTGGTTTACTTCTTGTTTGATTTTTGAGTTTAGGACGACCAATGTCGTCATCAGAGTCACTATCAGAATCAGCAAAGTCGTCATCATCAGAACTTCCTTTTCCTTCCATTTCTTCATCCTCATCTTGAACAGCTTTAAATACAGCTTCCAACTTCTTTGTCTTCTTGTTTTCCAATTTTGACAATACTGGATTAAGCAACCTGCAATTAAAAATCAGCAATTACTACCTGCATAATAAAATATCACTTTCCTGATTATGTTTTTAATTTACTTGAATTCATTAGCACTCTTGTCAATTTCAAAGTCAGGGTTCTCAAACATGACTTTAAATCTGTCATCTTCTAATAGGTTATTTAGTTGTTTCTTGCTACTTCCTCCTGCAGGCTGATTGATGTATTTAAGTGCAAGATCCTTGTTAACCTTTGGTAGCATCTAAAAGAGTGAAAAGGTTAAATATAATTGAGTACCTAAATCCAAAACACAACAATAATAAAACGTTTACATTAAGTTTAACACGATTCGATCTTTGTTCTTGTAATTTCTCTCGAATCTTTCTCTTTTTGAAATCGTCAAATTGGAATGGCTGAACAACTGCTTTGGCTTTTCTGTAAAGCCTCATGTCCATGAAATATCCGTGCATATAAGCTCGAAGAAGATTTGTTCCTATTAAATGTCCTAAACCGATTTCATGAAGCTCCTTTTCAGTGACGAATTTATAATCATCGTAAACAGCTAATACATCTGATTCTTCCAATTCTTCCGTCATGTTATCCAGGAAAGAACACCATCGCGGTGCGGGGCCCAGACTCTATAATAAATACACAATAGATAGTTGATCCACAATAATAATTAATACTACTGGTGAATGTCGAATTCCTACCGGAACATAATACACTAGCATTTTCTTATCCTCGTTAGCGACGAAAAACATTCCAGTATTAGGTATCAGACATAGGTCATTGAATTGCGATTCCCCTTCAACAGATGTAAATGCTTCTCCGGTATCTTCTTTCCATATTTTGACAATTTTGGAGTCCATTGATAATACCATACCTTCGCTTGGATGGAATTCAATGTCAGTCATGGGTAGAGAGTAGTAATGATCCTTTACTAAAAGAGGTTTCGAAGATCGGATATCATAAAGCAAAACTTGTCCGGTACTTGTTCCCACTCCCAGGTTCAACCCGTCCTTGAATTTTAAGGCAGTGACGGCAGGCATTCCACTTACACTAAAAAATTATTTAAAAATATTTTAACTATGGATGGATTTGGATTTAAAATTGAATTAAATTTTATTGTTTTAAGTTTTTATCTCCATCATCGGATTTTAGTTATAATTTTATTTTCATTGCTTACTCAGTATCTTCAGTAATGGCATGAAGTGCACAATCTAATCTCCCTGCAAGTTTTCCACTGCGTGGATCCCATCCTTCTACTCGGCCATCTTCTGTACCAAAAGTGACCAAATGATGAATTGGATTTATCTCCATTCGATTAATTCCTTTTGCCTGAGTTTCCCATGGGGTCATGAATCGTCCAAGCTCAAGATTCAATCTGTACACCTCGTGGGTTGCTCCACCAATGTAGACATCACACGATGGGGTGTGGTAGGCCAAATCATGACCAAATTTGGGGATTCGAAGACGATAATAACGACCGTATTGTGCATGAATTTCTACGTAACGATCACATTGGAGGAAGACAAGCTACAATTTGAATTACATTCATTTAAATAATAAGAAACCGAAAAAAATCATTTGTACTATAAAATACCCACCTTTGAATAATCTTGGGACAGTGAGATAAATCTTATGACTTCGGAATCAAAACATCGCTCAAATTTCATGGACAAATTCTTCACATCATAACACCGTACTCTTGGCTTGTATATTCCCGTTGCGAGAATATAGTTACCATCAGCGGACATTTGAATATTTGAACTTACTCCAGGCATATCAAAATCTTGAATTAACTCAACACGACGTCTAAGACCAACGTCGGACTTTTGGAGTGTTCTGCGCTTTCTCTCGGATATCCACTAAACAAAACAACAGTAAACTTTTAGTTTTAAACCTTGATTATAATATAATTTGAATTTGCTTTTTATGAACATTGTCTTACATCCGGAAGAGATTTGCCAGCGCTAAGGTTGTAGATTTTAACATCGTTCGTACTACAGGATTTCATTTTGAAAAGGGGAATAGGGTGGCCACAAGGGGAAGAGGGGGGGGGGGGGAATTAATTACTTAATTGGTAAATATAATAGTACTGCAGTTTGTTGATAGAAGTGCACCTAAGGTTCACAGTTGCACCAATAGTCTAGATAAGTAATTCAAAATGTTTATTATGAGGAATAAAATAAAAATACATGATGCATGCGTTGCGTGCAGTAGTGAGATGAGGTCAGATTTCAGGTGGATGTGTTAAACTCGAGTTTGAAACTTTGAACTACGCAATATTTTCATTCAAGGAAATGTTTACAGTAAATTAATTTTATTTAGATTATATACCATAATGCAATAACCTTAAAGGTACAGTACATATTATAATACATACCTAACATGGTCAGAAGAACTCATACATGTTTGTCAGGTCATATTGAATTATAATAATTTTATAAAAGTAAAATATTGGATTACATAAAACGAGAAAATGCTCTAAATGATGTTCTATTCCGATGGCTTCATGAATTTTCTCTTTTTATTTGGAGGCTCATTGGAAATATCGGATTGAGTGTAATTTTTATTTTTCGAAGGTGAATCTCCTTGAGCAGGTTCAGATTTGATTTTGTTCTTTTGCTCTTTTTCCTTTTTCCCGAAGAACTTTTTCCAGCCTTTACGTTTCTTTTTCGACGAGGACGGACCAGATGACGCATGTTTATGTTCTATCTCGCCTTCTTCTTCTTCAGAATTATCTTTCAATGAATTTTTTCCAGAGCGGTCACGTTTCTTTGCAAATCTCTTGCCTAAAGTACCAACAAGACTTCCAATAGTCTTGACCTTTGCCATTTCTTCATCTGAAATGTCCATTTCGTCATTTTCCACTTTTATCCCATTGCCTTCCTCGTCATCATCAGCTTCATTGTTGAACGAAGGTTCCAAATAAAATGGTCTCCAAATTCCTTTTTTAACATTTGCCTCAAGTACGGGGTTGAATCCTCCAAATGACTGGCGTCCGAAAATATGCCCTTCGCATTGACTGTAGCTTCCAATTTCTTCAACGATACATGATCCTGTTTCAGATGAAGTCTCTCTGGAATCCAGGAGATTTATTATTGAGAGTATTTGAGCGAAAGTAACTTATTTAAGTTTACAATACTGGTGTTCTGCTTTACATGATAAACATTTTTTATATTTTTATTTTTATAGTCGCAGTGTTGTGTTGCAGATAAAACTACTTAAACAAGTTGAAATTACTCGAGTGAACCAGAACCATACTATTCGTTTGACCTCATCTCGTACATAAACTAAACCAAAGCACGCACAAATGTTAAAATAAAATGTAACTTACTGCGAGAGAGTAGAAGTATTTGGAGACGTTGCAGAAATTGAGGCTCGAGATTTTTTAGATTTTGATACTGCGGGACTACCGTAATGTTTGCGAAAAGTAGTTTCAGTTATGTCTTTATCAACCTGTTCTTTAGTTCTTCTCATAAACTATAAAATGAAAGATAAAGATTATGAATAATAATAATTCCCATAAAACGTTAAAGGCAACCCTAACCTTCATTCCCAGAAGATGTCCACTCAATTTTGTACCAATGTTGTTCATCATCATTCACAAGTTTTATTTCCATAAATAAAAAATGGTTTTATTTTTATAAACTATCAACTTTAATTATTGCTAATTTAACAGCTTTTGCTCAGCAAAGTTTGCTGTTTATGCTGAATAAGTCACAACTTTTACACTAACACATCAACACCATATATCTTTCACAATTAATTATCTAAAAGTAAAAGTTTCATCTCTATTATTAACTGAAACTGAACTGAACAATTAAATTCTTAACTTATTTCTTGCGCTATAAAATTATCAATACAATTCTTTAAGCCATGTGCTTAGTGCTTAGTTAGTGCTTCCTCTCCCGTCTGAATTCAGAAGAAGCCAAAATACGCGCTTCCACTTCACATCCTTTAGTCTCTTCATTGGAACAAAAAGCAATTATGAAACATGAAAGCAGCATCTTATATTTCTTTTATATCCTGCAAAAATTCAGATAAATTTCTAAAATAAAATAAAAATAAATTCCAAATATTTTTTATTTTGTTCATAGGATACAAATTAACAGAGATTTTCCCATCCTTAGTTAGTAACGCTACTTGAAGCACAAAAATGTAGCTTAATTTTACGAGAAATTAAATTTGCAATACTCGAATATCCATTCATATATTTCTCATTCACTCAACTAACAGCTAAGGACAAATTATATTACAATTAACTACATTTGGGATTAGTAAAAATAGTGTCTAATAAAATGTGTGGCAATTAAAGTTTCTTTTCAATCATTATTTCATAATTAAAATCACAATGATCTTTCAATGCTAATAATGTAATGTGATAATAATATTATTATGTTTATAGGTACAAGTCAAGTGACAATTACAATATTAGTTGATTATTTGAATTTATTTGAATATACTTGACCAATCAAGTTGTAATGACATTACGGTTTTCATTGAATATAAATGTGGGTCTCTGGAAAATGGAAAAAAATCCAAACTCCAAACTGAGTCTGACTAAAGCAGGCAGCAGAAGTCAGCATCTACTACAGAACTACAAGTTTCATATTCAACGGACTCTTTGAATCCTTTTTTACATAGATACAGAGCAAAACATAAAACACCAATTCCTCCTATGCTTTGCTGTCAAACAAAACTGGCTGTGAAGGTTAAGTTTGGCCGTTACACATTATTCGCCTGGAATAAAAAAGTATTTTAAATTAAAATAAGGTTTAATAAACCATGGGTGTGAACGTGAAGTATGGAATTTCTACATACGGTAAGGAGTTTTTGATAGAAGAAGATTTTGGTGAAGAAGGAACTCCACCGCTTCGTCATCTTTTCATTCTCATCAATGTAATTTTGGTGGTTTGGACAATTCTTGCTATATCTGTTGAATATGTAACCCTTCGGAGGAACATTGAAGAAGGTAAAGGAGCTCGAGGTAGAAAGCGTCAGGATGGAAAAGGAGCCTTGGGGACAGTTACATCCGTCTTTATAGCATTTATGGTGAACAACGCTCTCCGCAGTAGCCACATGATTGATCACATTTGTCGGCCAGTGTATTATCATGAACCACGATGGGCTCATGCCAAGATTTGGATCACAGAGATGGAGGTAAACTAAATTTTAAAGATTGGGCATTTGAAGAAATATTCATTCGAACGAAATCCGTAATCAACACTTACATTATTATTTAATATTTAGATTCCAACTTATGCTGCTGTTATATTATCGCCTGTGGCTGTCCAAGGAATGAAACGATTTATGTCTCTAATTCATTCTGGGAATAAATCTGAACTACCCGGAACATTAATTTTCATGGCAGTGTATATTTTTGGATCACTCTTCAATTTGGTCCATTATACTATTGAACCTCCCCAAAATTATGGCCCATTTCCAAATTTCAATATTGCCGGAACTGGATTGACCAATCTGCCAATTATTTTCCTCCTGATAAAAGTCTGCTGGGGATTGAGGAAATCAAAATCTTCGAAGGGGTCTTCTTCTCAGGAGCAACTTCTTAACGAGAATAAAAGAGTGACACGAAGTTCCACAGGAAGAAGGAGGTCCAAAACCCCTACAAAGAAGTAAATTTGCAAAAGAAATTAGCTTACCTATTTTTATTGTAAAATCTGAAAATTAATGTATTTCTTGTCGGAATAATACTATATGTATATTTATTTTTTATTACTTGCACATGTAAACCAAAATGAAAGCTTTTACACCACATAAAGAGCTAATAATTCCAAGTCAAAGTATTCAGTTATTTTTGCTAATAATTAGTATAGGTTTAGATAGGTAGTATGTTACATATGGATAAGGTCCACAAAATGTGTATAATTATTTCCTAATCTTTGTATTTTAATAATTGTGGTTGTGATCTACTTCTACTAGCATTAAAATAGAAATATTTTTATTCATAAAATATGTGTATGATTTTTCAGTTTTATAAAAATATCTGTCAGTAACTTCGTATAGAAATAAAAATAAGCAAAAGCATTCTCATAATTCAATATTCTTCAAATACCCAGACATAAAAATTAGTTATTGTGAAATCATTTCTTATTTTTCATCGTAAGCAGTTTCATATTATATTATCATTATTCAACCGTATTTTAATAAATTGCGATTGCGCGAACGATGACGACAAAATGAAATTAAATGTTTAAATTGAATAAGTCGATTTTTTTTATTTCCACTGCAATATATTATCAACTCTGTTTCTTTGAAAATATGCAACTTGGGACTAGAATCTAGAGAATCGTATCTCTTTATAAAGATGATTAAATCAAATACCACATTTGAATTGAAGAGCAATGTTATAATGTGTATCGATGTCGAGGGTAGATTAATACGGTGCACAATGATTCTACTTAATTTCTAAAATTCATCGAGATTTTGATTCAAAATCAGTCAATTTTTACAGTAAAACTAGCACCACAAGAGCAACCATGATCGGCCTTTGGATTTTGAACTACTTTAAACGCACTTCGAATCAACTCCACTTCAAAGTCTACTGTGGACCCTTTAAGATATTCAAGACTTGTGGAGTCCACAACCACTAACGCCTTGTCATATGAAGGATGGCTAAACTTACTGCAAAACAATTATTATTACTTTTTATTATATTTTTAACAATTAAATGTACCTTTGTGTAAAAACTGACCTGTCATCTGGAAGAAGTTTATCATCAATTTCAAACTTGTATTGAAACCCTGAACAGCCTCCACCTTCCACAGATACTCTAAGAAACTTATTTGCATCTTGAAGGTTTTTTGTCATAATTTCATTGAGTCTTTTTGCACAATTCTCTGTTACGAGGACAGTCCCTTCTGCTGCAGAAGCGGAACCATTAGATGTCTGCTTGTTCTCTATATTTGTCATCGTGGGAGGGTTGACTTGTAATAGTGAATTTGTTGTCCATACATGTCGGCGATTAGCAAATTGTAGATTCAGTTTCCGATTAATTTTACTACTGATACAAAATGAGAATTAATCATCAATCATTGAATGTTTATAAAATTAAATATTTTTATTTTAAAGCAGAAACTCGTACATACCGGTAAATATTATTTTGTGATAAAGTTTCAGTTCCCAGGCTTCTTGATAATGTCGACAACCTGAAGCTGCCGTTGTTTTTCGCGAAACAGTCATAAAGGAATCGGCGACCCAAAGGTGAATTTGCGAGTTTGTCCATCTTATTTCTGAGACATTTTAAATTAAAATCGACGAGATGGCAAGATCGAAAAGGCAGTGACGGGCACGACCAGGACGGACGATAAATAATCTTCTCGTCACTGACGAATTGATTGAAATTGAAGGGTTGATTTTCGTTTTTGATTCGATATTCGATTTTTTGAAAGACAAAATTACGTCTTCGTCACTTCAATGTTGATGTGAAATTGAGATGAAATATTTGATTCGCGCCATATTATGATCATTCTATGGAATGCAAATGCTATGCTCCAAAATGCAATATTATTATGCAATTCTTTGTAAAACAAAAGATGCTTGTTGAATTTCCAAGCAAATACCTCATTCTGTGCAAATATCAGAACGTTTACATTTTCATTCTAATAAATAAACTTTTCTAATAAAATTAATGCAGCAATATCTTAAATTCCAACCTGCACATGCACTCTTAAAATTAATAGAACTAAATAACATTATATTTCATTACTTTTTATAAATTATTTAATATTGCCTTATTATTCATTATATTTCTATGTATTGCTAATATAAAATTAATAGTGATTTGATTAGTTTAGTACTGCATTAAGTATTATCAAAGGAGTTGAAAATGAATTGGGGTATATTGATCTGACTTAGGCGTGGGGGCATTGGCTCAAATTTTCAACAACTTCAATTCAATCAACACCAGGCTCAACTTCAGCTCTGCTTTACTGCATTTTTAATTTAATTAAATTAATTAAGTTCAGATATCCTGATATCCTAACGAATCTATAAAATACATATACTCAGCAACTGACGCATTCCGCTGGAATTATACTTTCAAAAGGACCTCGATATATGTAAGATATTGGGGTCTTTTTACTTATTTATTAACGAAAATCAACCTTTATTTGTTTATTTATATTAGTTTTATTTTATTCATATTTCCATTCAGCATAATCGACCAACGCTTTGGTTGAAATTGAAGATTTTTTTGACGAAATTCGTTTTAGTGATATTAAGTACTATACTTAAGTAATTTAATTTAAACAAATGTTTTTAATTTTTGTTTTGATTTCTTTTGATTACAGATATTTATACATCAAAACCTCATGAAAGATATGGCCCAAGTGGCAAGAAGAACTGGGTGGCCTCAAAGTCAGCAAAATAACGTAAAAATGGATGGGACAAATAACGTCGGTGTAGCTCCTGGGGCCATTACTAAGAATGGAACTTCTGTCGCAAACATGGCTGCTTTAACGATCAATCGCACAATTCATCTGTATGTTCAATATTAAAATAAGATATTTAAGATTATGTTGATACACAATGATAAAGCATATTACATTTTAACTATTGCCAATTGCTAGATATCCTTTGACGAACTACACATTTGGAACAAAAGATCCTTTGTACGAACGAGATCCATCGGTTCCTGCACGATTTCAAAGAATGCGTGACGAATTTGAAAAAATTGGGATGAGGCGAAGTGTTGAAGGTGTCTTGATTGTCCATGAACATGGACTTCCCCATGTACTCTTGTTGCAACTGGGAACTACCTTCTTCAAATTGTAATTATTTTCATTTGCATATAGTTTACACCAGTGTCAGTTGTTGTATTGATTTTTTCATTTGCTTTTAGGCCTGGGGGAGAATTGAATCCAGGGGAAGATGAGACAGAAGGACTAAAACGACTAATGACTGAGGTAATAATGACCTAAACATGAAATACGATATATAGTTCTTGTTTCATTTTGATTGAAGACAATTAAATTATAATTATATAATGATGTTTAGACTCTGGGGCGTCAAGACGGAGTAGCTCAGGAGTGGGTTATAGAAGATACGATTGGAAATTGGTGGAGACCAAATTTCGAACCTCCCCAATACCCGTATGTGCCTCCACACATCACCAAACCAAAAGAACATAAAAAACTATTTCTTGTTCAACTGCAGGAGAAAGGTATGATGGGACTCACCTCTTTTGTCGTGTAAAAGTGTTGTAGTGTTTTATTGTAGCATTTAATTCATTCGATCTTTTTGTAGTTTCACGCTTGTGATTTGAAAATCGTTATTTTTAATTAGTTTTAGTTTTATAATACCATGAAAATTGAATTAGAAGCCCCAATTCTGGCCCCAAATGTTTTGAATTACTCAATTATCTATAAACTATGATTTTATCCCAAACAGTAGACATTTTTGCAGCCAAAAATATGTTTATTTTTGTCCTGGGGTTTCTAATCGAAAAATTATGGTATTAAAAAGGAACCATTTGAATTTTTTGAGAAACATTTTTACGAATTTAAAAAGATTTCTGAGAGTGGCGTAAATTTCACAATTTATAAAGTTAGGAGATTTATATTCACAAATGATAATAACGTAATAATCGGAAATGATATCTGTTTTGGACAGAAGCCCACATCACTCACTCACAGTTCTTCTCTTCTACCTCCAAAGCAAACGCACTGACAGAATATAAATCTCAGAATTCTTTCACACCCCAAACTGTATCGGAATGGAAGATTGTTTAATTTTTACACTCCATTTAACAATTTGATTTGTCTCACTTCAAAAAAAAATAAGTTTTTGTTGAAAAATGAAATATTTGTCTTTTTACAATTTACCATACAATGGAAAATTCAGATACAGATTTTTGTTTAAGTTATTATTGATCTCAAAAAATTTCGTCTGGGTGTGCCGGACAGATTTAAATAAGTACAAAAAAGCTCTGTGATACGATACGTACTGTATAGTAGTGGATTACTGAAATTACTGAATACCATTTTTGTACAGTATTAAACCTCTGTCAGTCAGTGTAAACCAATCTGTGATAAGCTGGGCCAAATTGTAGGTCTCTTTTGGTTATAATTATAGATCTTAGGAATTTGAAACAAAATTCGATAATATATCTACCTACTATTTTATTAAAGGAAAAACAAAACATTACATTACTATTATTAATCCTAAATTATTTAGTGCTATATATTATTAACTTCGAATTGAATGCTCGTATATGATAAAATAACTGCTTGTAATATTAAATAGTACATTATAAATGCCTGATATCTGACGCTTGTTAAATGTAAGTGTCAGTGTCAGATAAATACCTATTTCTTCTGTTAGAATTTTAATTGTTCAATATTCAAATGATTTTGATGGCATGCATTGAATATTTCAATAAAATATAAAAAATGTCAGGATTTAGATGGCAGAGAAACCAATGTGGGAGACTGCGGATTTGCAACTGTCTGCAAAGAAAGTAGAAAAGAAAACTGAGAGCCGAGCTTCGCTTTACAACGCTTAATTTAATAGTAGGTTAGGTGACCTGTAGTATAAAAATAATTTTGGGCAAAAAATGTTACCAACAACAAATTGTTACAAATTTCATGTTTAAGTAAAAGTAAAAAGAATTGAGTTTTTATGGAATTTTTATATCGCGCACGTAATCCAATGTCTTTATCTTTAGCACTAATTTGAAAATCATAGGAAATTGTTCAAAAGGGTTTCTTTTAAATTATAATAGTAGTAGTGTGTCGGTTATTTTATTTTAAACTATTATGTCTCCAAGTTTTCTGCATGATTTTTGTAAACACAGTTATTACAATTAATTGTCAAAAAAATTAAACTGTTTCCGTTCTCCATGTGATGATTTCAGTTCATGTAAAATCTAACAACATAGAGTTAGGCTATCACTATCATATTATAGCAATAGAGAAGGGGAAATACTTTAGAAATGATGATGTGTTGAATATTTTGGATAGATTCCAATATCAATGCCCAATCCACAAAATCCAGTATTCATATAAAGTAGTCTACTGTTTATTGTGTATTGTGGTATAATGTTTTTGAATTTTGAGAATCTTCTCACGTATCTCGATGTGGACATAAGCATAATGAGATTGTTGTATAAAATCGAAATGTTGAGTTCAAAGAAAGGTTTTAGTAGATTGGGAAATGATGTACTCAGTATGTGTGGTGTGTGGTTATACAATTCAATGTAATGATATGATCTTATGTAATGATACAGAGTTTGGGATTTTTTAGATTTCTTTGGTGGGTATAGTTTGTACGGGGTGGGATTAATAATGAATGTATTGTCATGTATGTATATGGAATGAAGTGATAAAATGTGCTACGTGACAAACTTTCCAACAGCTCTGTTCGCCGTTCCAAAGAACTACAAATTGGTCGCTGCGCCGCTTTTTGAACTTTATGACAACTCTCAAGGATACGGACCCATCATCTCGTCCCTTCCGCAGGCACTGTGCAGGTAATGCTACACAATTTATTTTCAAAGAATCTTTAAATTATGTTCTACTAATAACTGTTGCTATTTCATTTCTTCCGTTGTTGTTTACTGATAGAGCTTCATAATTCATTTTTACGGTATATGAAGATAAACCATTAAGATACAAGAGAAAGAAGGATGATTCAATTTTGTTTATTTCTCCAACTCTTCTGCTGCTGCTGCTTCGTTAGAATGTGAAACTGACTGTATAGGAGAGCTTTGTGATTCATGGACTATTGACTTGACATACATGGAAATATTTATGTAGAATTTAAAGCTTTTTGCAGCATGTTTCAATTTCCAGGGAATAGTACAAAACTCAACTTTGAGTTCTTCTATATAGTTTGCAATTTAATTTTATGTCTTTCTAGAACTGGATTTATGGAGTATTTTGTAATTCATTGGAATTGATAGATGATTATTGGTAGTAGAGAGGTGATTGGAATTTTATTTGGTATTTCAGTATTTTCTGAAGGAATTTTTAGTAGAATATTGGTGTTATTTTATGTGGATTGAAGTTACAGAACATGCTACAGAGAGTGATCGTAAAAGCAACAAACCATTTCACTTTTACTTTACGTTTACTGTTATGTAACATGATGGTATTCTCTAGGAAATTGAATCTCTTCCAAGAAATCTCCTTCATAAAGAAACTTGTCCGTGGATCTTTATAATAATATTGCGTATCATTCCTTTATGTAGTAGTATTTTTATTTAAACCATTCTCCCTCAACAATAATATTTCTTTCTCTCTCTGTAGTTGCTGCATCTGAACTTTATATATACACACTCCTAATAATTATCTCAACTTGAATGAATTTTAAAATACCACTTAACCTTCATTGTTGACTTTCTTCTTGAATATTTAAATGAGATTAGCACTTTACTAACGTTCGTTCAACACTTAAATTTAATTATTCACTACTTGAAAAAGCAAAGAAAGGTGTCTTTTCCAACTTTCCCTTTTGCTTTCTCCATTGTTGGTTTAATCATTAGCATTATGTTTCAGTTAAAATGAAAAGTAGTAGAGTGCTTTTTACTTTAGAAAGAGCTGTAGAAGAGGAGGGAATGTCGATGTTGGTAATTGGGGAGAATATATATCTGCTGTAATTTGATTTACAAGTGAGATGATTGGAGAGGGCAGAGAACAGGGCTAGAGAGTTGAAATTCATGGTGTAGTATGTGTTGGTTGGTGGTGGAGGAACGCAAACTGTTGATGTTGAATTGAAAGTGGTGATGATGGTTTTGATGGTTTCTCCAGTAATTGAATAAGGATCGAATCTCCTGTCTTTCTCAGAAGACAGCACTAATTTCACTTTCACGCCGACATCACAAAGACCTGAAAGAGAAAGACAAACTTGTTGGTCTTGATGTAAAGTAATTTAATTGCATTTTACAGTTACACAAGGAGAATGCATTGAGTTTAGATGATTCTTATTCTTGGTAGTAGTATTATTCTCTGGTTTTGTAGTAGGCAATTATGAATTTACCAATTTCAGAGAATTGCGATAATATTTATTATAGATTTAGCCATTTAGCTATTAGCTTATTAGCACAATGGAAATGGATGGATTATTCTCATCAGATCCAAAGCCTGGTCTGTCCATTAGTTTTGTTATTTTAATAATATCTTGGGGGGGAAAAGAAAGAAAATTATCTTGTGTCCATAATTGACTAAATGGTCTCGTGAGAATTCAAACAAGTTGTGCAGTGTTGACAGTGTCAATAATGAGTACTTTGTCCGTTTTCTTCTCCAAGTCAGTCATTACATTACATGAGAGTTTATTTAAGAAGTGGTGATTGCTTATAAGAAGAGAGGCAACTATTTCAGATTTCTTTTCGTCTGTCCTATTCTTGTCCTTGTCCATCTTGAGATTGGATATTGAGATTGTGAGAGTGCGTTTGGTTTGTTTGCAGTGGGGAATATTGGATGCTCTCTGGACACAACTTTCCAACTTTCTCTATGTCTGTTGACTCAGTCACATTAGATGTGCTTGGATGGACATCATTGGGACAACTTTCTTTGCTTTTAGTGGTTGAATAGTGAGAAATATGAGAATCTCCCCCTAAATGAAAACTACAAAGAAACTATTCATCTATGGGATAGGGATTTTTTGAAAATCTCAAACCACCCCGTTGGCAACTGGCCGATATCATGTTGGCTACAAGTAAATTACAGAGATAGAATGACTGGTTTATGTTGTGTCTTGGAGTAAGTTATCGTTGGGGCTGTTGCTTCCTCATGTCATCACAAATCACTTTTTCCATCCACAACCAACACGGCCTAAAGAGGAAGTCACTATAGTTTTCGAAATTTCCATCCAACATCTATATATAGCTCTTCCTTCTAAATAGATCATATAGTATTACCTATATAACCTATATACTATACAGTATACTTTAGTAGAATTGTTCAGCTAACTGACCACGTAGCATTGAGATGGACTACTTGGGGTGGTTTATTTAGTCTGTTGAATGTAGATGGGGAAGAGTTTGAATGTTCAACAGAGCATGATGAGAAGACGATGGGTAAATATTTGCATGTGCTTTCTCTCTCTCTCTCTCCCTGGCTGCTGGATGACAGTGACAAGAAGGAACAAGAAGTAACGGGAGTGACAATATTCCTTACTCAAGGAAAGTTCACAGTTCATGTCTTCTTATGTCATGTCCAAAATCAAAATTAACTTCCGACTCACCGGACAAACTCACTCTCTTAGTTAGTAGGATGAAAACCACTTGGAAATCTCATTATTATTCCGAATGTCAAGTCTTCTCACAATTCGAGGTGTTTCCTCTCTTCTCTTTGGATCGAATCATATGCCTCCAGGACTAGCAGATGCATAAGACGCAGGCAGACAGACAACGAAGAGTAGGAAATTTAAAAATTTTGAATTTTCTTCTCAAGGAAAAAAATCCTTTAGGATTATAAATCTTTTGAATGAATGAATGAATTCGAATGCTCCGAGGAGATGTATGGAAAAGAAAGTGATTTATTCTCGTCAACATTCGTCACATCAATGTCACATTTGCATAACTCAAGGACGGAAATGAAAAATGTGACATGTGACGACACTCTAAAAGAGTGTCACAGACGCATTAAAGAATAAAATCAAAGGTAGTGTATAGGCTTTGGGATGTCTGTGCCAGGTTGATGGGGAAAAGTTGTTTTGAAATAGGTAGGGGGTGTGGCCGGACTGTATGACGTGATGAGCTTTGTGCTATGCTCTGGCCTGTCGCATGTATATATAGTAGTTTCAGGTGGTGACGTTAGTAGTAAAATTGAATTCAAAGTTTGAAATATTCTACATGTATTTGTATGAGATGTAGTGGTCTGGTAGTAGAACACCTGCTGGAGGAAATGGAGTAAATTTTAAAATCAGTAGAATGATGATGGATTGTCGTCGTAGTTTGAGAGTGCTTTTTTAGTCCACTCGTAACTTTCTCTTCTGTAGAGTTTTTTTGTTATGATGAATAAGAACTGGTGTCGTTGAATCACCGGAATGGATGTGAGTGACCATTGATGGAGTTCAGTAGTCTGAATATCATTATAGTTGGAGTGGTCATTATGTTGATGAGTTTTTGACTTCTTCAAGGAAATGCTAATGAGATGACTCAAGAGCTTTATGCCGGAGGTCAGATCTTTCTTGCTTCTTGGTATTTTTATTTATATCTTTCTACTAACAGAGAAAGCAAAGCAAGGCCAAATTATTCTCAGTCCAGCAGGTAGAAATGGTAATGGAGAAGAGGCACTTTTTTTAAAGAATGTTCTCATCATCTCCGGTCTTCTGATCCTTAAGTCTTTCCTCCTCTGTACTACTATCATAGACTTTGTATGAGGAAGTGAAGCGTACATAATGAATATCATGGTCCTAAATTCAATACGCCATTAGTGAAAGAAAACGTAATTATAATTTTGAAAGCAGCAACAGTTTCAGTGGAGAAAAGGGTTATCGGATGACATAAAACGAAGGAAAGAGGCCTTATCTACCGTGATTTAAATTTTTATAGTATATTTTACTGCAAGATAATATTCCATGAGAGGCAGTTTCGGTTTTGGCTAATGGTCGTGTGATAATGACCGTGGATTATTACAAGAAAGTAATTTTCCGGCGTTGGATTTTCTCATCTAAGCTTAGCTCTATTCCTTGTACTTTATTTTGGGCTTAGTGGTGGCAATAAATCGATGCGATAACTTTAATGGGCCTCCATCATTAACTGTGTACTACGGTTGTGTTATAAAATCAGTAGGATATATTATGGTAAGTAAATTCCATGCAAAGGAATTAGCAATAAGATATTATAGCAGTTAGTTAGTGGTGGTGGTGGTAGGATAGATAGATACAAAAGGGAATGAAAGTTTTTGAAAATTTGAATATTTGGTAGTGTTGACAGTGCCAGAGGGGGGACCACGTACTTGTTGGTAATCAGAAGTGTGAGGATCATGTACATCCTTTTTGTAATCCGTGATACCCCTACGGGCTGATGAGTTGAGGTTTATGGCGTTAATGTCTCGTTTAAATCCAGAGGATAGATAAGAAAGATGGTAGTGCCATTTACACCCTCATTCTTCTGATAGAAAATAAAACGATCTCTGAATGTGACACTGATTAGGTGTGATTAAGAGGAATATGTGGAAATTATAATTTAGCAAAGAATTTGTAGTGGGGTCTTCTCTATCTCGTGTTGACTTTTGTGAGTTGAAGTTTGTGTTGGTGATTAATAGTCGTAATGGATCTCTGAGGAGGGGATTTGGATTTTCGGATTCACTCTCTGTCCGGGTAATCAAAGTCACATCAACTGCCAATCCGCCTAAGTGCTCACAACATTCACTTTCACGGTGAAAAGCAAGGTTTCATTTCATTCTAGGGATAGTTTACGGAGAATTTTAGGGCTTTTGACACTACTACTACAACAACTACCTTCAACATCCCTATACTATACTATTTCCCACTACTCAGGGGGATTTTATTCCCTTTAAGCTATATAATTGCAATTGAGCCATTACTTACTTACTACTTACTTGACTTGAATGAGAGAGAAGTATAAAATGTATTTTTTGTTTACTCCACAGGTTTAACTTTGTCTACTTGTAATCTCAGGAGAGAAATCTATAAGGAAATATTACAATAGAAGAAGTACAAGTACAACAACAAAACAACACAGCATCAAAGGGAGGAAGGACTTGAAATCGCATGGGAATTAGAATAAACGTTCATCATAATTATTTTTAGCAGGTTTGTTTATTAATATTACGCACTTCAGAAGAGATGAAAATCAAATCAAGGATAGGTTTTTTGTTCGGATATCAATATTCAGCTTCAGTGTTTTAAGAACTCTCAATAAGTATGTCAAAATTTGCTTAATATTTAGATATACTGTTTGTAATAAAGAAAAAGGCTTATTTAATTTTTTGTTTAGTAGTTATATATTATATAGTCATGACTGGAAATTGATTTTGTTGTATGGAAGGTTTAAAATCTCTTTTGTATTGTTGTATCAACAATAATAATGTACTGTGAACAATGTCTGACTTTGACTCTATCTAGTACTATAATAATATAATTATAATGTATCTTCGTGTTCTTTTACTTTTATCCCACATTTATAATAGTTGAGAAAGTGTGTGAGATAATAATTAAGTTTAAATCTAATATAATGCTCTAACTAAATAATATATTATAACAAAATACAGCTATAATGAAATAGTACTAGCATATATTTCTACTCTATATATGTTAATATAAAGTATCATCAAACAATTGCCAACATTAATAGCTTGTAATAAATATATGTGGATTGAAAATGCAGGGATTTCGTAGAATTTATTTAAGTATTTTGCATTGCATTTGATTTGGTGCTGGTGTGGTTTGACATGTTTATAATAAAATCAGTAAACTAGAGGGGAGTTTGTGTTACAGTGTTGTGTGATTTAATTTATGCTCGGAAGTCATGAGACAATCGGATGGAGATTCTCTCTGCATTAATTATTGTCAAGTGAGAATTTCACCGTGTTCCATGTTGTTGGCTTGGAGCGTGTCCTTGCTCTGTTCTCTTGTCACACGCCATGCCACGAAGGATGAGAATGAGAACATTCCCTGGAACGATGTTAAATTAGAATTTCAACTGATGCCATGTTTTCTGTCTCCTCATTGTTGTTGCTTCCAAAGTAAATTCACTTTCAATTCGATGATAAATACTAATATTTATTTGTTCTACTAGGGAAATACAATATAATAAATCTTACAATGGAGAAACTAAGAGCAATTTTAATATTGTCTTGTTTTGAATGTATATAGTAAATGAAATGAAATTTCAATTGTATGATGATTAAGTGCAGCAGTAACCGGATATGCTTGTCATTAAACAATACGGGACACATTTACTCTGTAAAACGATATAGGGAAATAAATTATGTATTTAATTTTAATACCAATGTACCCCAGGCTTGTCATAAAATTCAACCTGTCCCTGTGTCCCTCTGTCCCGTGAAGATCTGCTGATAGAAATACCAATACAACATACAACAATGAAAGGAAAATAAATATTAGAAGCAACAATAGTATGGAAAAATAGCTCAACAAACAGAGTTTCTTTTCCCCTTCTTATATATTACAGCAGCGTCTATTCCAATCCATTGTAATGCTACATGCACTTGACTACTCCACTACTGTGTATTGGGCTATTGAATAAAATACAATAAAGTTCTTCTACAGAGAATGAGAAAGTCAAGTGGATTTATGCAGCTGGTGGTATATTTCAACTTTGGCCATTTCATATCTGCTTTACTTCTGCTTTCTATGCAGATTTCATTTTACCTAAAGAAGAAATACGTACAGGGTGTTTCCCCTCCAATATATACTATATAAAGCTCTTTTTAGAAGGGAATGTTGAAATGGAGAAAGTCTTCTACTACTATTAGTGCTTTGGTGGTGGTGGTTTTTATTGGTTTGGTTTTGTTGGTAGGGGATTATTAGTGTACAAAAGAGAGAGAAGCTGTTTCAGCACTTATCATTATTATTATCTTGTCCTTGGGATTATTTGCTCCGTGCACACTTCAGCATCCACAGGATTTTAATTCAAGTGGCTGTGGATTTTTAAGTGGAACTTTTTTCGCTGACTTTTTCTAAAATTTTATGCTGACACGCCTCCTATACTCTTGTATAATACATTGACAATTCAATATTCCGTTTAGTTTCACCTGTAGGCTTAAATTTAATACATCGCAGTATAGTGCTGTGCTGTTGCATTAAAATTTTGTAGTCTTTTAAGTTTATGTGGTGGTGGCTTCTCTAATTGGACACCGAAGAAGAAGAAGAAGATAGGAAGACGCTATCTCATTAAAATGTGGGATTGGTTCATTATGCATCTTGATTGATCCTTATAATTTAATTCCCTCGTTTAATACCTCTACTCCTTTCTGTACTATCCCTTGGCTTGGATGAATAAAAAGGAAAGAAACTAAATTTGCGGTCGGATGAAGGGGGAGGGGATGCAGCATGTCGATGCTATGAATTTTCATGATGTGTATAATACACGAGTTTGTGATGAGAACAAGTGTAGGAGTCTAAGAGAGTTGTACAATAGTAAAAGTGGTGGCCAGTCTCTTGTGGATTTACGCAGACCGAACCGGTTGCTTTCACTGGTATACTCAAGGGAGATTCAGATCTACAAGTGCCAGACGAAACATATTGCCAACGGAAGTTTCTCTTCATGTTTTATTCTACTACTATGAGAGTAATGCTGAAGAATTTTAAATAAGACCAGGGTTCATACATTAATAGACGAGATGAAGGAGACTTTCAGATGAAAATCATTTAACAAAGAAAAGAAAGCTTTCTTATTCTGTTCAAGAAGATTGTCAGAATATAGCCCAAAGGAATCCTCCTCCTATTTATGAAATGGGAAATGAGTCTTGTACTTTCATAGACCACGGGGGGATGAAATGGGGGAATGATTTCTTCCTAGAATGTAAGGGGGTCTAAAAATAAACCCTGGTTTATACTGATGAAGTTTCAACATTGGTGGTCTACGATGGTCCCATCTGTGCAGTTCACTTGACTCCGTGTAGAATTATGCAAAGCATCGCAAAGCAACAGATTGAGTGAACTTTCTCCAGCCAACATCAGAAGTCCGGTAATGAATGCAAACTTGCAAATTTAGAATGACGGTGTGTTCTGTGGTATGCTTGAAGCAGTAGAGCAGTTAAAATGAGAAAACTATATAATAGCATTACTGATACCTAGAACATGTACTATTATACCTATATACATGCAATGAACTATAGATATAGAGGCTAGAGGTTTTGAAAACTAGCATTAGTATGGTATAGTAGAAAAATTTTAAATTGAGACATTATGGTTTTAGAGTCGGGTTGCTTTGATGGTGGATTGAATATGATGATGTTCTTTTTCATGAGATGAGGTGGACTTTTGTAATGGTAATGGTGATGTGGCATGGCATTAGCTGCTGCATGCATGTATGAAATCTTTCTGCAAGGAGATCAAAATGGCTTGTTTGTCAAGCTGTTGAATTCATCAATAAATTCCGCATTGTGACTTTCAATGGGGATATATTTCCACAAATCCCTTCTTTACTCCTACAGAGAGAAAGTAAGAATTCCCTCTTTGATACTATTATGATATCTTTTTATGTATCATCTTCAGAATCTCTTTTATATCTCTACATGTACATACTATATATATATATACCTGCATATAGGTGTATAGCCCATTATATTGATTAAATTAACAGGAATTGCAATGGAGGGAAAGTTCCGTGTGGGTGGTATTTGGTATTAGTTTATGATGACGAGGGTTACATACAGCCCCATACCATTATTGTATTGTTATATTCCCATTGCTATATTATACCTGGAATGGGAATTGGAAAGTGAGATGCAAAGTATGGGCGAAGGTGTACGGAAGAACAAAGAACATAAAACTGTCGACGGTGGCTTAAATGAAAGATATTTATTATAGTATTTGCATCACAACAATCGCTTTTATTTTATTGCGCAAGTGATTTATTGCTGTCAAGTTAAATATTCGAGGTTTCATACTGTCATCACCTGAGAGTATTTGAAAAACAATTATAATGGCATGAATATAAATGGGTTTAAGGGATGACCTTGACTTGACTTGTAGTTGACACGTTAAACAAGAAATATGTGTACATTGTACATTTTATGGAATCCTCTCTCATCCCCATTTGAGTTTTCAATTCAATTCAGAGTTGATCTTGATATGTATTTATTTTGTAAATTCCATGATCTCTTTGAGAAATTGTAATTTGATCTGGTCTTACTGCATATAGCATGATATAATGGTAGTGCATTGGGTGGGGATAAAGTTTTCTGATTTTGTGAATATCTATCTATATGGGATGAAAAGGCAATAAATTTAGAATTTGACAGGTTAATCTGGTATTTATGAGTGGATGGAAATAGCAGAGGGGGAATCGGCATCCAATAATCGTTTCTTTCCGCTTCAACCAACAACACTGCATTTCCACTCATTTGCACACTTTCCCCATTAAACCCATATCTTAATGACCCCCTCTGACTTGACGATCCACTACGACTCTTCTCAACCATAGATATACAACAATCATCAAAACATCTATCAAAGCACTTTTTCAAGAATCAACAGTCTTTTAAACTCATTACATTTCATTTCCCTGCTCTTTCATTCAAAGCTCTTCCATATGACAATTTTATTCTCTTTTTTTAACCTCCCCCCCCCCGCCTCAAGCTCAACTATATCACAATGGGTTTATAATATTAATAATTTGTATAAGTCGCTATTATAGATTAAATATGAAAAGAATATGTTTGTAATTTTGTTGGCATATTGAACTATATATGTGCCATGCATGATAAAAATAATTATTAAAACCTGTGATTAACCCACATTAACGAGATTGAGGATTTATATGTTGATTATAAATGATAATTATATATGAAAACTAAAACTACATTAACAAAACAAGAATAAAAGCAATTATTTTTATAATTTCCTTTCCTTCCGTCCATTAGTTTAGTTCTTGAATATTATTGAGTGACATTGAACAACTAGTTTTATTTTTATTAACTGACAAATTATATGGATCCACGTGATCATTGATCAACTAAATTGAATGCAAAACTTTCATCTTATTTATTGCGGTTGTTTGTTTCTCTGGACATGCTCTCTTGTTTTGAAATCGTGTTGTATGCTTATAATATCTACATTTAATATGGGGAATAAAAAGAGTTTTAAAAAGTTTTTGAACACGATCTGGTTTCGTTTTAATTTATTCACAATAATACAAAAATGTATAAACTGTCACGTTTATAATTATCATGAAGGACGTTTAGGATTAGAAGATTTGAATTTTAAGCATAATAGTTGGGAAGGGAGTACGAGTAGGATTTTTACAGATAGAGGTGAAAGCGACTTTTTCTTTTCCAAAGAGATTGATATCTTGCAACTTCAAATTACGCAAGGGGATTTAATGGAGAACAAAAATATTTCATCTTCATCTTCACCAAAATGGAATTCTGTTACAAACCAAAAATGGAATCATTGCGGACAGGAAATATTCAAACTATATTTTTTAACTTGGAATCAAATTGTTGAAATTATGCGCAATTCTGGATTCATGTTTACAGAGAAAGCTTGGTTCCTTTTAGTAACATTCGAAGGAAGTGGCATGAGCCAAAAATTACAAACCAAAGGTTTACATTCTGGTTCTAATGATGATGATGACCCATCTTTATCAATCATGTACACGAAGGTAAACATATATTAAACTATTTATAATTCATGGATCTGAAATAATATAAATCATGTATTTTATTTAAAAAAATATAGCTTGTGCTCATCGAATACTACTTGAACATTGAAAGAAATCATAATTATTATCAAAAATGGAGTGTCTACTGCTTTCTTTGTCCTTCGAATAAATTTAGAGCTTGGGTATTTCCAACCACTTCACAACCAATGAACTTGAAATTGTTGGAAAAGGAACATAAAGTTTTAAATTGGAATGGTCACGGAATTCCAGCATCTTTACCAGTAATTGGACACTGTAACATGGAGGAAGTCGGCATTCGAAACTGTGCAACTGTATTCACCACTTTCTATGCAATTGCCTTCAAAAAATTAAACATTTCAGACAAACCAAATACTAATGAAGTTCATGAAGCCATTGGATTTAAGGTTTTAAATGTAGAGATGTTCATTAACGATCTTGAAGAATTAGGCTTGAGTGGTAGTTTAATTTTCGACATTGAGAAAATACGAGCAGATTTCTTTTACTGTAAAAGACAAACATATTTTCTACAAGCAGATTGGAATGTTTTCATAAAATGTATGGATGTATTCACATGGATGTTTGCTCTCATGAGTGCACTACCTATTGTAATACATAAACGAGCTTTTTCTGATATTTTCTTTCTATTTGTAGGATTATTTTGTTCTCAAGCTCTGTCAAAGAAGTATATTAGTGTAATGAGTATTTGTATAATTATTGGTTTTATAACAATAAGTAATGGATATTTAGGAATCATTTCAAGTCTAACAATATCCCAACCCATACAAGAAGGAGAGAGAAATGTTAATCAAATGGTATTTAAGCAAGGCTATAGATTTCTATTGCCTAATGGAATGTCATTGGAACATTTCAAAATGTTTGGCAAAGATGCCATACTAAGACTTGATAATATGGGCACAACAGAACAAACAACAATTATAGCTCCACATAAACATATGCAATCAGATCATTTTGAGTTAATGGTCACAGAGAAAGCATTGTATTTCATGTTTTTTAATCTTAAAAAAGGTTTGAATCTTGCAAAGAGACAATTCACAGTTGATAATAATCAATGCTACTTTTTTCCAAATGGTAATGGAACCTTTCATGTAACTGCAATTGGCGTTATTCAAAAGTATTTGCAAATAAGATTCTCGGAAATATCTGTTTTCCTTTTTGAAGCAGGGTTTCATGAGTATTGGCACCAATTAGATGCTCAAAGTGTTGTAGAGCATTCTGCACCTGAGTTTCAATTAAATTTTGGATCAATAAGTAATAGAAAACCAAATAAAGCATTAACTTTGAACTCACATTTACAAATTGCATTCTATTTAATATTTATAATGAATTTGATAATTGTGGTTTTTGTTTTTTCTCAAGAGTTGGTAAAAGCAAGTTCAATGCCAATGCCAATGACAGGACTTTTGCAAAGGAATTTTGTGTATTATATTGTGATTTTACAAGCATATTTTAGACGACGAGTTGTTATACTATACTATAGATTATATTTCAGAATCTGCAAAATATGGCTATAAAATTGTTATTAGAATATGTAATAAGTAAAATATGTCAATTGTTAATTATAAAATAACCAACTCAATAAATCAAATGTACACTATATTATAAACGTGTGCTATTTATGTGAAGGCAAATAAAGAAAGCATTATTTTTTTGCATTACAGCACAATAAAAATGCATGCAATAAAGATTGAATGGAATTAATTAATTTCATGAATAATTAATATATACTATAAACTAGATTGCTTCAACGATGGAAGTAATAAGTAATGAGTAATAGTAGTATGAACGTTTTATGAAAAATATGTTGACTGGTAATATTCTTCTTGGTACATGGATGGACATGACAATAAAATCTGGCACTATGCCAAAATAAATAGTGCATTATGATGGTCATATATGAGGGCTGGAGAAAGAATTTGACATCTGAGAAAGTCAAGCAATGGCAGTGTCAAGTCATTGGTTTGGTGTACGTCGGGGGCTTTTTTGAGGAAGTGCATTGTATTTATTTTTTCCTTCCTTCCTCTTCTATATCTCGATCTCTTGTTGCTCAAATGCACTCTCTCTCTGGGCTCTGGACTACTTCCGAATGGAAAAATCCCTTCGAACGTCCACCGGACCCCATGCTCTATGCATCTATGCTCCCCTTCTCCTCCAGGCCTGGCGTTATATAGAAATGTCCATTTAAAAGGAGAGTATAACAATCACATACGAGAAAGAGTATCATCATCATCATCAGACAGAGTATGGATTTCCATGCAACACTCTGAAATCTCTCTCCATTTCACTTCATTGACTTTCTTCACTTGACTTGTCTGCAACAATGGACGGGGAATCTCATGTCGATATTCAAAATGATACGACGACATTGACATCACTCATCTCTCATTATGATTCGTCTTAATGGACTTTCTACTGCATTTCTCTCATCATCATCATAAACTCTAGGAATATATAGGAATGAAAAAATACTGGATGACGAGGGGGTAGATTGAGACTAGAAGAATATAATGTGATTTAAGTTTGACTTATGATCTAGAGAGAATCCATATCCAAATTGGTTTTGCACATCAACCCCCTGCAGTTAGTCAGTGGTGAAAGTAAAATTCATTCCATTTGTAAACAACGTACAAAGCCAACATGCAGTGAAGACAGGGATTCAAAGATTCAATTCTCAACATGGAATAGAAAAAATAAGAACACGAACCAAAAGTCACGCAATGCCATTTAACAGTTATGGAACTTTTACTTTACGTGGGTGCTATGTAGTGTGCTAAAAATCAGACCTCTATTGTCTTTCATTTCATTAGAAGGAGAACTACAAGAAAGAGAAATGAGAAGTCTGTAAATTAAAAACATTGACTGTGAAAAATCAACACGGGTATAATATTTACGAGTATTGAAATGGTAATAAAGGTTGTGCTTTGGCTATTGTTCATTTTCTTCAATTGTTGCTGTATGTTGGTGATGGTGCATTGCATAATGTGCTGAGAGAGAGAGAGAGAAAGTGCAGGACAAAAGAAAGAAAGGGAATGAAAATTTCCTTCCTTCCGTTGTTGTTCCTCTGACTTTCAACTTTTCCCCCATTCACTCACTCACACATGAATCCATTAAGAATATCAATTTCAAACATCAACATGAACAATTCAACGTCATTTTCATTTCATATTATTTTTCTTATTTTCTTTATTTCCAATTCCACTTTCTACCACTAGTACAAAGAAATAAATAAAAAAAAATGTCAGAAGACGAAAATTATGTAATTTAGTTTAACAAAAAGTAACAAAATCACTGGTTCACATATTCAAAAACAAAAATCAAACGACAAAAAAAGTAACGATCAAAAGACAAATAAAATCAATTGGTTTAACTTAACTAAATCAATTTAGTAGTTGAGATGTGGTTTCGATTGAGCAATGAATTCGTCAACGGAGGTCCAAAATTCAATCATTGCAGCACGGTCCAAGTGTCGGCGATTCTGAGAAATTTGGATGATTTTAACTGGCCATAGTTTGACATTTGGATCCACTTGTGAACCATCAAATTTCAAGTGGTAGGCACTGACTGAAAAAATTAAATAATAGTTAGTATAATGATAAAAAAATTGAAAATATTTGTCACTGACAATGTAATTAATAATATAACTAATTGAGGTTTAAATTTTAAGAAATAAATATAGTGTGGAATTAAATTCTTACCGTTTGAACAGATCTGAACGGGATTAGCGTCCCATGGCCAACCTTTGAATTGCCATGCTTTTCCGGTAATAAAAATTGCAACAACTCGTTCCCATTCTTGCATAGATAATTTCTCTGGAGTGCACATAATTTTGTATGGAACTGTAGAACCATTTCGTTGTCGCTGAATGATAATTTCATTGATTCGTTTGTAACCTTTAGTCTTCTTCTCATCATGGGACACGAATCGCATGTCTTGCAATATTTCTTGGGCGTTCAATACTGTAATGATTGATGGTGGCTGTTCTGGCACTATTATTATAGGCATGAGATAACGACGCCGTTTTACACTCCCTGGATTTGAGCTATCTTCATTTTGACGTTTCGCTGGCGTAATTTTAGTGTCGGTTTTCTAAATTATGAAATAATGGAATTTACTTAATAATTAAACATTTAGTAAAGCTTCAAAGCTACAAATGATTAAGCGTTGTTCCGATGGTTATAACTGGGCGGATCTGACATTATTAACCGTATTTAGAAATTCTTATTATTGTATTCAATTTGTAGGATGGTATCAGCTAAGATCTATGAGCTAGATCAGCTGGACCAATGGATCGTCTGCATCGTACAAACTTAAGGTTCATTCTAATTGCCGACGTCGACCCGCCCGAAAACACTTCATTAATGAAACATTTAAATATAAATGTATGTAAATGTAAGACATGAATCATTCCTAACCCCAACGGTTTTCGCTTTATCATTATCATTGGCCAAAGTCTCATTCATCGCCGATTGAAAATTCCTGCTGAAAGAGTTTAAGGGATCAATTCGGAATTCCTTTGTTTCTGTAAAACCAAAATTAATGACACTTATTGCTCATATTCAAATTACTTGGGTAGGTCAAGATTAAACAACCTTCAGGAATATCGGCAACCTGATCATAACGACTGTAGGGTAGTTTTGTCTCACTCGTTCTCGGAGGTTTAGAACGTTCGGAATTTGTAGTAGACAGAGGCATCAACGTTGTGTTATTTCCAGCTCCAAATTTTCGTCTAAACAATTAAAGAATGTAGAATATAAAACCGAAACAACGGAAATATTCGAAAGGATGCATTCATACATTCTTTCCATTTTAATATTGTGATGAAGCAATAGATTGGTGACAGGTTTGAGGAACTCTATTTTTGTACTTCTCAAAATTGTGTTGCGATCAGTGTAGTTTCTTTCGTTGACCATTATCTTCAAAGCCTCTTCTTGTGCCTTAGATATGACATTTCCATGATTCATTCCTTCTTCGCTGAACATCGGGGCAATTTCCTTCATTTTGACTGCCCGACGTTTAGAAATCAACTCAGCCATTTTTTCGGCGCCCACAGCTTCAACCAGTTGACTGCAATTTTTAAAATGAAGTTTACTCGATTTTATCTTACTGCTATATTCTGCTATAATCAGTATGCATAAAGTAAAGCAAATCATACTTGCTTGGAATAACTTCTTGAGGGCGACATCGAAAGAGACTATCAGCATCAGGAAGACTTGTTAGAAGTAATCTTTGTTCTTCAGTAAGTGAAGCTGACATGACAGGCGCGGTTTGCCTCTTCACAGCTACTCTTGATGACTGTGCAGCAGCACCCATATGTCGAGGAACTGTGTCTGTGTTCGTTTTCTTAGACACGTATGTCATCGGAATTACGATTGGGCCATTTGGATCCAGTTTTGTGCAAACATTTGTAACTCCAGTCAAATAAGAAATTAGTGGCATTCGATCTACTCTAGATACCAACTGGAGACTGGGTCTATCATTGTTGCTTTTCTCTGCCTAATGAATTTGAAAAGGAACATCCTGGCATTTAAACAAACTGCATTCATTTGCATCTTGTAAGACGTATTCTAGACATACCGTGGTCCTTTTAAGATACATGGGATGTGAGAGATGTAGATGATCCATGAAGAATTTCAATGATTCGATCGTATAATACTGCTTGCTTTGCTCAGTAGCTGCACCAGTACCATTAGCACCCTTTCCAGCCCTGTTTTCAAAGACGTACATTATTATTAGCATTATAAATTAAATAATTCATATTATAATTATAATCATTATTAAAAAAATAATCATAAATCGACGCCGCCGTGTGGCGTACGGCATACCCGTATATGGGAAAATTGGTCTGTGCATTTCTTGGAAAGCAGAGTTTTCCAAATATCATTTTATCGCCATTTACTTCCTCTACAATGGTTTTCTTATGGGAGTAGAACTCGCGCAACATCGAAAGAGGGTCCGTGAGATTCACTGTTGTCGTTGTCGCCATTTTATTCACCGGTTGTTGTTTCCTTCAAGTGTACAAGTACAATTTATGTACAATATAATTAAATGTACACAACTTGTGAAGTCCCACTAGTATCGTCAGGGCCGATCGGATCAACTACTGCAAACGTTTCAATCGAAATCAAACCGAAACCTCTTAAAAAAATAAATAAAATTGACGACAAACAGTAATCTCTGGTAAATATTCTGTGCATGTTTAGTAAATCGAATTGAATTTTGAAGAAATAGTAAATGTGAATTTAAATCTCCCGCCGTATGTTTGTTTGATTAAATCTTTATTCTCTGATTTAGTGATTTCTCATTCCCATAATAAAAAACATTTATAAAAATTAAATACAATCTTGACTTGATTTGATAACATTAAGATAGTAATAGTAATAATATGAAATGCAACATAAAATTTGGATTTTTGAAATTAATATACAACAATCAACAATAAATTCTTGTAAATTATTGAAGAGAAAACACGCGAAGATGGGAATGATGGAGCGAACAGAAGAAAAGCCGTTAAAAGAATTTGACTCGGTGATAAGGAATTGTATCCTTGTGATAGAACAGCATGTACGCTTGACAATTCAAAACTTCATCAACAGACGTTTGTCTTACAATATGATCATTACATTCAATCCAAGAATCATGGCAGTTCCGAATGTATGAGAGGTAGTGGCCTCCTTCCGATGATCCCAAATGAGTCACCACAGCGTATAATGAATATCTGTTTTAAAAAGGTGAAATGGTGAAAATTATACATTACAAGTCGTCATTTGAAAATAACTTGTTTTCTTGAAAGCTTTCCTGACGCAGCAAGATCTGTTTTGCAGCTTCACTCAATTCAGCACTATCTTCTGTCACGGTGCAGTCTACTTTTGTGGGAGTCGTATTGTCGTTGGCGTCCTTTTCATGTTCCTTTTCCTTAGCCTTGGCACCCGTATCATAATTTGGAGTAAATTGTTCCAAATTCAAATTAACTGGAAACTTTATCGGTTGCTCCCATTTATTGACAGTAGGACTGATAAATCTCTGTAAATGGAAAATCAATTGAACACTTAAAGTAAAAAACGATTTAATTGTACAATTTCTGTTTAGTTTAACCTTAAAATGCATGCATAGAATCAGTGGTAATTTGTACAACATGAGTTGCTTTGAACTCTCAGTTCGTTTACCGCAAGTGGTGCAGTCAATGGTGTGATAAGGGCCCAATTCTTCAACATGCGTGTATCGTTTTAAACATTCAGTTAGTGTAAGTTGCTTATCTCCAAATACTTCCAACGAAATGTCCCTAAATGGTTCTTTTGTTATTGATTCCGTCCTGTAAGTTCCCGTAACCGGTGTCACCGTGTATCAATAAATTATAATTTAGAGTATATAAAATAATATTTTAATATATTATTTTACGTGCCCACAAGATAAGCATTTCACTGTTGACTGGAAAGTTCCTTGGAAAATACTGTCAATAACAGAATTTATATGTTTGGCAATAAAGTGACGTCCAAGGCACTCAAGCATGGCCGTAAAGAACTCGTGAGCATCCTGTTGGTCCGCTGCAGCCAAATGTGGTGCATTTAGCCATAAATTCATTAGTAGTTCGGGAATCATTAACGCAGTCTTTTCCGAATTATAAAACTACGTAAACATTTCCAAAAATAATATAAATTAACTAACATAATAATATTAAACACTAAAAAGATCCATATTATCTGTACATAATCGGAAATGGTAGTAATGGTACTGACTATATTTTACCTTGAAAAAAATATCCGAGACACAACTCATTAAGCAAGGTTTTCCACTGTGTTCCTCAGAGCATTGAATATCTTTCGATTTACACAAAAAGAACTCGCACAGAATAGGTGTATGTGTCAGAACTTGTATTATTGAGTTCAGATAACAAGTATTCTTGAGATTAACAAGCCCCCTAAGACCAACGGTTGACTGAGAAGAGATGCGCAAAATGAAAGGGTTGACATTTGAAGACATTTTAACTAAAAGTCCGTCACTTTTTTTCATAATTTTCATATATTAGATCAATTAGTTGTTCATTTTGATTCCTTCGAAGCTTAAATCAAAGACGTAAATCATTAAATCATCGCATTTGCCGCAAACCAGCGTCCCAGCACTGCTATCAAACCTAACATGATACGAAAGATAACAATTTGTAGTTGAATGTAGTGTAAGTATTTAATTACCAAGATTTAATTAATTGTAAACATAACAGAAACAGCAGAATGCGATGATTGATCCTGATTTTTGATTTATACAAAGAATACAATGGAATTCCAATCTCTTGTGTTGTATTCGAAGTCCAGTGGTTAAAACAGCGGCAAAGTTGACAAGGTAAATGCTTCAATGGTTCCCTCTCGATCACGACGACAGGCCCAACGATCAACGATGCTTTAATTATAATTATTATTAGTAAATTAATATTTTTATGTATTTGACTCACCCTAATTTGAAGAGCGATATAAATAAATGGGGTATAAACTTGGACAAACTGTGTGAGGTCAGATAGATATCAGATATTTAGAAAGATCTTATAATCCCGAATCCCGCCTTGCTCTATAACGGTTGTCCTGTTGTGGCGTCTGCATCTGTTATAGTGGTAATGACACCAACTATCATAACACCAACACTTGTTAAAATAATATCTTAAAATTACGATTTCATTAAGATGAAAATATGCATAGAGGTGCATTAGTATGATACGATACCGAGGAATTTTGTTTTGTGCATTTCGCAGAATATATAATCGAATTCATAAACAATGGATCTCAGAGAAGGAAAAATGTCAATATTATGGAAAACAAAATAACAATAAAACAAGCGAAGGAATAGTGTAGTGGGTTAAGCTTTCCCAAAAGGAATATAAGGAATAACTTTATATTATAGTTCATTAATAGTTTTGATTCAGTGCAATTAGAGAACAATGCGACCGTATATATTGTATTAGATAGCGTCATCGTAAGAAAGAAGGCGATCCGAATTGCATGCACAAATTTATAGCAGAGTTTTATAAGTTTCTATTTTATTGATAAGAGCACAGAGTCAGGGCCTGAGAAGACGTAGACGTAGGAAAGGAAGAACATGATGGAAATAAGAAGACGTTTCTTGTCCTGTACTACTGCTTCTGCTGATTACAATAATTGTGAATGGGAGAGTAATTTTTCTACGTCTTTGTTGCGCTTTGGTTGAATGACTTGTTGATTTCTTTGCTCTGTGTCAATTCATCATCGTCTTCTTGCGTCTTCTGATCTCTCGGCAAACTTTTCTCTTTTATTTTATGACAATGTCTGAGACACGCCAATCGCACAGCAGACCACCACCATCCAACCGACTTTCTCTCTCATTGTTGTTTGTGACATTTTCCTTTCCACGGCCATGATGTCTCTTGTCATCTTCTTCTTGGGAGCAAGTTTTCTCCTTTTTTGTTCTCCACACAACACAGAATTCTTACATTTAATATAGCATATCATGGCTACAGCTTCTATCTTTCCACTCCGATGTCCAAACACAATGCAACAGTCTCAAATGAACATATTTCATTTTTTTTCATTTTAACCGGCTTCTGATATTTAAAAGAAGGGACAGAAGGGATCTTCTTGGGATTTTTAAAACGGCAATAATAAGGAGAATTATAGTGTCATTATAGAAAGTAGCGAAAGTGGGTAAAAATTATGTTGAAGGGGACACTTAGCTTATCTAAATGGGGTCATTAGATACTCCTATTAACACTTCTGCTTCTGGAGTATTCTTATCATGACTTTTGCCTTCCTTCTTATCTTTATGGCTTATCTTAAGCTTTAAACTTTTCAGACAGGGAGAGAGAGAGAAGATGTGTGCGGGTAGGAAGATGAGATTTTCATTTAAATAACATTCAATTCAAAATTCAGGATGTCTCCTCGACACATGAATATTCTAATAATAAAAGTTCAAGATGCTTTTTTAATGTGTATTGTACAAAGATATTTTGTACAACGTTAAAATGTAAATTGGCCATATAAGGGAATGAGCACGAGCGTCAAAATACCGGCGATGTGACTATAGACTTTGTAACTCTGCGACACGATTAATCAATTTCAAAAAGTAGCAGCACATTTAGCATCTATGTACCTAATTCCCATCCCGATAATAAATATGCATCGGTGTTGGACAAATGACTAACTGAACTGCTACAACACAATGTGAACTTATACCGTACTATATACCATGTTGAACATCATTATAAACCACGTTAAAGTTTTAAATAGAAGTGTGAATTTATACAGAGATACAACACTATTGGTAAAGATGTTTTCAATACAATATACTAAAATCAACAAAGTCTAGATTTGAGCCTGCAGATGGAAAATTAAATGTCTTTATATAATTTACTAATTCGATTTTAGCGTTAAATAGGTAGATGCCTGTGGGAATTTCTCCCTTCATGAATAAATCAATCCCACATCAACAATCGGGAGTTTGAAGACTTAACAATACTCTGCTGCGTGAAGACATTCATTAATTGCTTTGAATTCCATACAATTCTCATCGTAAATCCCATTCCTATTTCTATCTCTACTGGACTGGATAAAAAATAAATGTGATTCGAAGTTTAGGAGTATGAGATCAGAGCTGGGAAGACCACCACCGCAGCCACCTTTATCGAATATTGGAATATGGAAGCTTTGTGAGATTTATTTCTTTGTTGACTTTGTCGAATCCAGTGGGATGATGCTCTGTGACGGAGAGTAATCTCTTCATCCTCTCAGAGGGACACTCATTGATTCAGGTATATATAAAACTGTTGCCAAAAGAAGAGATCTTCATCCTTGACTATTGCATTTGGCTCTATATTATTACTGAGGAGGGATCATAGCATCGGGTGACGTGTTGCGTATGAAGAGATTGGATAAAGTGACCAGTCGATAAGGATGACATTTCTTTCCTTTTATAAAATCAGATATTGCTTTTTGAATCTCTTTGTCCAATTCCAAAGCTTGGATCGATTTAGAGCTTTAAATCTTTAAAGTGCTAGATCATCAAATGATTTTGGCCACAGTCTCTGCCAATGCTCATAATTTGTTTGTGCTCCGTGAACTAATTTCCGTTATCTCATCCGCAAGAGTCATTTCGATAATTTACGATCGTCCACAGGGTCTATGAAATGTCCACTTTGCTCAATCGAGAGCCAAAAGTCTTCGCGTAGGTTGAGATTCTCTTATGTAACAACCCCCCTAAAAAACTAATCCAAAACAAGGGTTTGAAATAAATGCACGATAATAAAAATAAGACCAGTGAGGGGTTTTAAGTTTGTATTATAGATGCGATGATAGTTTCATAGTCATTGTGAAGATTTACATTTACACAGTATGTGTCGTTAATTGAGATCCGTTTAATTGTTTAGCAAAACTACTTTGTCTCTAAACAAAACTCAATAGGGGTTCTGGTTTAAGTAATCCTTCCGCATGAATACTGTACTTTTGTACTCCTATCATCCCATTATAAACCAAATTGTAACTCTTTACGAATTTCTTAATTCGTAAATTGAGAAATAATTTATTGCCAAATAATTTTATTTATTTGGGGAATTTGTAACGATTCTCACCTCATCTTGTTAAAATTGTATTTCCTTCTCATTCTCATTGGATTTTGGCATGTATAAATATCCGTGGAAAGGGGATGATTAATTACATTCAGACGAATTCATTCTAAAGTCAAACATCTCTGTGAGATTTTGAAGTTTCTGAAAATCTACGAAAAGATACAAAAAAATCTAAGAAATTCAAAATGATCTGCAAAGGAAACATTATTTTGGCTATTACTTTTATTGTTTGTGCACTCCTCAGCACATTTGCATCTGTGGAAGGATCCAGAGTCAAGAGAGGACATGGGGGTGGGGGTGGAGGTCATGGGGGTAAGCATCTTACAAGTGTTCCATAACATATATACTTGCGTTGGAGATTGAATTGAAGACATTCATTATTGTAAAAGCGGGGCTTTATGAGACACTCATTTAAATTTCATTTCTTGCATAGGTTATCCAGGCCGTGGGGGTGGTGCTGCTGGACCTATCTACTTTTGTGGATATGTTGGAAAGGGCGAAGGATCTCGAGGCTATGGTGGTTATGGAAGACGTTAATTTTGACATAAAAAGAAGATAAACATAAAAATGAAAAATAGTAAAATCATTAAATCAGTTCAAAAAGACAATAAAGGCTACAAATATATGAAATGGTGGTCTCGTAAAAACTATTAATGGCATTTTTGACTATTATGATGAGTCTTGATTCTTTACATTGATGAGTTGATGGCAGTGGCAATTGGGGGAGTGGATTCACTGGTGCGGAACAACAAACAAACATTCATTTAATTAGGGCGATGGTAATTCAATTGTCAATGGGGTTCCATTCTCCAATTCTGAACCCTCTTTGCTCACCAATGGGAATGAATTTAATGAAATCATTCTACAACAGTCTGACTCATACCAAAATTCAAAAAGAAATCTTAGGTTTCCCAAGAAACACATCCAACTAAGGAAATAAATAGAAATAAAACAATTTTTTATATAAATTTTATTTAGCAGCTATAAAATGGTGGTGAATAGATTTTGGATTGAAACTTTTGTAAGAATAAATTATTTAATAATCTCAAGGTTTAAACTACACAAAGGCAGGTCAGGTCACGATGTCAGAAGCTCCAAGAAAATCAACAGATCCAGCTTCAAATGACCATCACGGAGATGAAGGTAACTAAAATGTGCTTTTCATTTAGAAATTGTTTTAGAGAAATGATTTACTATTACTGAGAATAAAATTTTTATATTTGCAGGAAAAAAGGGTAAGAAGGCTGCAAAGGGTCCTGTGGCAGCGGATAAAGTAGCGACAGAATTGGCAGGAACATTACAAACATTCTTCACACAAGAAGAGCGTGCTACAGATACCACAGTACAAAAGACCCTACGACGTCCAAAGGTATATTGCGATTGGGAATGTCAGAGTTCAATTTGATATTTGGCTTTAAAAATATATTGAAATAGAAATATTTATTATTTTTTTTAGAAAATCCACGAGAACAACTATCGTCTAGAGCCGCACAATCCTTACAGTCGTGATCGAGTGCAGAAAGTACTTGAGACCACTCTAGAAGAAATGATTGAAGGGATAAAATATCAATCCGATACTGCCAATGACATTGCTGTAAAAATCTCTGAGAAAATTCGTTCACGCATTCTCGCCTTTCGTTTCGATCGGTATGAAAGATACGCTGCGCCATCCTTAATATTAATTAATTAGCTTCGTTGGTTGGTGGTGTAATAATAATAATATTCTTCATCTATTAAGCTACAAGATCATCGTGATGACAAATATTGGCCCAGTGAATCGTCAAGGACTTCACATTGGTTTTCGCTGTTTGTGGGATACAGAACGAGACACTTACAACACCTACAGTCTAAAGAACCCCTATGCTTTTGTGTCTGCAGTAGTCTATGGCGTTTACTTTGAATAACTCCTGCAGTATAACCTTTGACCTCCTGACTAATAATATGTATTATAGAAAGTAGAAATTGACATTGGAAGAAAAATAGCTAAAGATTGTTAAAATTTTCAACTAAAACAGAAGAAAATAAATTAGAAAAAAAAGTATAAAGTACTACAGAGAAAGTGTTTATTATCTCGTAAAATGTAATTCAAAGATATTTGGTGCGCTTACGTCGGCACTGTCGCGTTATCTTCATGTTCTCGGTTGAGTGGCTACGTCATCCATCAAGGAATAAAAATCCTTTACATCGCATCGGACAATGAGAGAGTGATGAGTTGACACTTCTTGGGAACATAAATCACCAACCAATGAAACGGCATAGCACGTCACACTATCTTCGACTAATCAGCATCTCACCACTACCAAATACCAAACCTCTGGAATCAGATTGACAGAGAATTAAATCCATGGCGTAGTGCTATCAGCAGCAGAACCATGAACCATCACCACCATTCATTTCATTAGCAGTTTGGATTTTTTTAAACTGTAACAGGTCATTTAAAAGAGCTGGAATAAAAGTGAGCAGTGCCACGAAGCACAATTGTAAGAGGTAGAGAGAGAGCAGAGAGAGGGGATTATATAGACATGGACTCTTTTGTGAGCCTGTTGGCCATTGTTGTTGAACAGGCACTTGAGATTTTTCCTGAGAGTGACTTTCCTCATTGTCATTGTATTTTACACTGAGCTATGCACTTTCTCCCCTCATTCATACTTTAGCCTTGGTGGTTCAGAAAAGAAAGAATTCCACGGAAATAATACTTTTGGTCTGATATGCTATTGCTGAACTGATACGGATACTGATACTCGTTCATGGTGGTGTAATTTAATTTGAAATTTTCACCAAAGACAAGATTCATGGTTTGTGGTTAAATAGTAAATAGACAACAAGTGTCCAAACGTTCACGTAAATTGCAATGTCCGCAATGTCTTATTTACACACGTTGTTTATTTATCTGGTGGTGGTGGTCTATTCTATGGTGTCTGTTATAGGTTGGTTGGCGGTGATGAATGTTTTGGAAATTAGAAGCGATGTGGAAACAGCCCCTGTGGGAATCCTACACTCAATTGCCAATCAATAACATGACCACTACTACTGCTGGGTAGACAGAGCATAGAATAGTATTAAATATGTGGACATTTATCTCTTTCTTCTTCTTTTGGTCTTCTTTGATCGGCAACCCTGTGTGATGTCAATGGATTGGGATGTCAGTGTCAGTTCTATACTATTCTATGAAGTCTTCTTTGCTCTGTGTTTCATGGTGGTCTTCTTATACTGGTTACTTGTGGCGTATATAAGATCTTTTATTCCCTGGGGCGTTGTTGAATTTGGAGGTGGTCAAAGGGAGTGAGTACTTGAGCACGTCTTCGTGTGTCCTCTTCACTTTCTCCTGTGAGCCCCAAGGGAACTCCACTTGTTAACTCACACTCCAACAATACAATCAACTGAAATCACGTCACACGAACACTCGACCATCGCATCCCAAAAACCACCATCATCATCATGCACTTGTTCATCATCACATCTCCTTCCTTCAGAATTCTATCGGCACAATTTATTATTAGTTTCTCCTCTCCAATTAAATTAATTTATTAATAACTGTTGCGGAATATTTAAAGGGTTTAATTGCATTCGTTAGTTATCAGCGTGGCAGTGTGACAGGTTTAATTGTCAACTCGATTAAATGTGACAGCAGTCACCAATCATGGAGAGTTTTTCCTTAAAATGTTGTAGGGGAATGTTAAGTGGTGGTGGGGTGATGATGAAAGTCAAAGGAAAGAAAATGCTGAGGATGAAAAATGCCTCTGCTAATTAGAGACGCGATTGAGATTGTTTGAGAACTTTCTCCAATCCTTGTAAATATCCCATTAACTATAACGCAAAAATTTAGTCATAATCCACATACACTTTCATATCCTATACTTTCCCTATATGTCATTTAATTATATCTTCTACTGTAAAAGTAAAACTTGTGACTTGGAATGGATACACAGACACATTTGAGGACAAGGACAATTAACGTTATTCAAAATTTACTTTCGGGGCTTGTAATTTCCTCCTGTAACTTTTAAGTTCAACACTGAAGGGAGAAAAGACTTTTACTTTAAAGATAAAATGAAACATCGCAAGAAATGTAAAGAGTCGACAAGTTGAGTGTTGAGTAGAGATTGGACATTAGGGAGAGTAATTAGTAATTCTATAAAAAGATATTGAAATATTGTAAACCTTGTCATTTCCTTTGGTAATGTAAATAACCTCACTAATTAATTCCTTGGGGTACTTTGAGATCTATCTTAAATAATATTATTGAATAATTTATGTATGCATTAATTAAACACTGCTGTGACTTGCCTTGTTGCTACTACTGCTTCTGCTGCTATTTCTCTCCTTTTGTGTATTTCAAGTGGAATTTTCAAGAGGCTCTCTCATTATGCCAACTTGACATTTCCATCATAATTAGAGAAGCCGAGAAATTACGCTTCATTTATTTTTCCAGTTCAACCAGAAACCAAATCACGCAACAGCGAGACGGCAATGCAAAGTAAAAGCTAAACAAACCAACAACTCCAACCAAACTACTGCTGCATATTTACCAAATCAATTCAGAATTCAATTTCCTGGAGAAAAAATTCTCTTAAATATAAAATGACGCTGAACGGCTGAACAAGTGAAATAAGGGAAAGTATATGGAAAAGTACCAATCTCCGTTATTATGGCATATGTATAAATATTAGGACATACAGGTGTAGACATATATAGTAGTGGTGATTGGATTTCTTTGGATTGACACTTGTGGACATAAAGATTGACAGTGAAACTTTAAATCTCGTATGTCAGTCAGTTATCATCCTCATATATACTAGGATATCGTTTCATTTATAATAGTACGTGGAATTACGGACAGAATCATTACGTTCCTTTGCCATTTTATTTTATATTATTGAATTTCCCTGTATGTATAGCGATTAGCGTTAGATTTTACGACGTGTGAAAAGATGCTCATTAAAGTGAGAAATGAAGGAAAGGGAAATAAATGCACGACACTTTCGCTCCAAGTTCTTGAGATGATCTTGAGTTTGACAGATTGCTATCACTGAACTGACTACTACTACTATATATGCCGTATACATTTAAATCCTCCTATAGAATATAATATCTTTGTATAGTGAGCAGAGTAGTGATCTTTTGAGATGGTGATGGTGGTGGGTTGTTTGCTTATCTCTTGTGAGGAGATAAATAAATACGATGAGGAGACAGATAATCCGAGAGATGAACAGGAGACAAACAAGAAAGCCTTTCATCCACTATTTGTATACGGGACAAATCCACCAACCAACATTTTTCCAAATCATCCCCTTTTCTCAGCACCTATATACAAGTAGAATAGAAGAGAGAATCATTTTAGGTGTTACGACAGACAGACATTGCACACTAAAAGATATTGAATCTTAGCCCTCAATTTCATACTGTAAAATTCAATTTTATTCATACAATTTTATTAAAATACAAGCCTTCAACGCTTCAACCTTTAAAACATCCCATGGACTACCTTCTAATAATCTTCAATTAATGTAAGAAACATCAAATCTTTTAATTCAATGGCGCTATTAAAATGTAGCTAAAACTAAGGGATGAATAGGCATTTAAAAAAGGGGTTCATCCCTCATCCCGTTATTTTAGTATTAGGAGGTCGTAGGTGATATTGCATAGGAGGAGAGGGAGAGAAAGCTATAGCAGTAGTAGTATTATCATTTGTACGGTACGATATAAAAAGTGGATCGTTAGTGAGCTGATGATGAATGCGGGATGAGAGGGCTTAGAATGTTGAATATTTTGGTACCTGGAAGAGAAAAGCAGTGCTGTGCTACTATACCACTGACTGCTGCTGGTGTTGAATGTGAAGCCCAAATATTCCCAAATGGCTGTCATAAATCAAACTATTTTTACACGTCAAAATCATTCTTTTTATCCCTCATTTCATCTTTCAAGCCAAACATCACTCGGAGAAAGTTCCAAAAGAAGAAGAAGATCATCTACTTCACCAAGGAGGTGAAGGATTTATTGAGAGTTTAGCAGATGGCAGAATTTCATCTTCCAGAAGAAGAAGAAGAAGAAGAAAGGGAAATGTACATTTTATTAATGTGATGGGAGAAAGTGGTAAAAATTATTCAAAGACTATATATAGACACAATTGTAAAAGAATAGGGATAGTATTTTCTGTAAAACTGTAAGAAATTATAAGGCATGGATATAAATTAGTTTTATATGGAGAAAGTTGTCGTTGAAAGTAAACGTGGGAAATGGTATACTAATAGGATTAGAGGTATCTATGCATTATTGGTTTTCGTTTACTGAAAGAAAGGTGATAAAATGAAGTGGAAAAGTTTGTAAAAAGCAAAACAAATTAATAAATGGAATAAAATGGGAGAAATGAAGGAGAAGAAAGTAGAACAATTATTGTTGGTCGCCACAAAGTAGGCCATAAATGTCAGGTAGAAATTTCAGAAGAAAATGCTTTCTCCTTAAGAATTTCCCTTCTAAATCTATTTATTCCATTTAACGATGAGCTAGTCTCTGCTTCTTTTCACTAATTGGATCGTAATTGTCATGCAATATTTTAATTTCAACGATTTCTCCAAAATCCTTTAGAATCAACAATATCATCACATCACATCACAGTAGATCTAATGATACTGTGTTTATAGTAACTTCCGTGTAAACTGTTCCCCAAGAATAACAGTGTTATATAGGAGATAGCAATTGTTAACGGTGTGTGATATCACATGGTTCATCCAATGGATACTTCTCTAATCCAACTCTCACGTTTTTAAATGGATTTCAAATGGAGGCATTTAAGCATTATTATCCATTTATCAGTTTATCCGGTAGGAAAATTGAGTTTAATTGCGTCGTTAACCTTGTTATATACTTTAGTCCTTATTCCTTATGTATACACCATAGTTATCCATATATCTGTGCACTTTGCTTTTGCCCCTGCCTAATGCCTGTGCTACCCAATACCCATACTCTATAATATTCATATACTTTAAATGAAGTTGTCTGAATGCAATCGCGATTGACGACTTTCTGCTCTAATTGCACATATCGATTACACAACACTGAAAAATTCAAAACCCTTCGCCTTCGCTTTTGACTGTGGATCATCACTTGTAGATTTGATAGAGATATCGATTTGAAATTGAGTGACTAGTTGGTAATTGAATTTGCTAAACAAATAATATCTGTTGATTTGTTTTTTTCCTCCTTCTCAAGAAATGAAAATAAGAGACTTTCTTGTCGTTTTTTTGGTTCGTATTTTATGGAGCTTTTTTATGGAGAAGAGGTAATAAAACGATTAGTGGGATCGTTTAAAACAAATGGATGGGAATGAAGAAAATGTATGGAATTTTTATTTTATTGGAGTGGTAATTGGATGGTGGTGGTGATGATGGTATGGTGGTGATGAGATTGATTGTTTTATGACTGGAGGATTGAATGTGAGGGTGATTTGTGATTCAGAAAATGAAGAGGATGTGATGCAGCTCCTACATATACTGATTGCCTTTCTCCAGAGACTTGTTAACAAGTGGGGGTGTCTACATAGCAGAATGGCCATACAAGAGACACAGGGTGTCAAATATCAAATAATATTCAATGCTTTGTGATTGGGATTGTAACTAAAACTTTAAAATGTATAATTGCTGATGATATGTGGTGTCGGCATTTAAATGTCACTCAGAACATTTCTTTTCCCTAACAGACTTTTCCCTATTTAAATTTTGATCAATTTTTTCATTCTGCTATGGGTTTTAATTTAACATACAATAGTTTGAAGGAGTTAAAATCCTGGAGTTCTCGTTGGCCTTTTTAAATAATTTGAACGAATATGATAGGTACTTATACGAAACCCTGTAGTTTGAATCTTTATATTCGTAGCTCGTGTTGTTATCATGATCTCCCTGGTGTTCTCCCCATTGGGATGCGATCATTGCTATCAAGACTATCAGTGGCTGTTTGTATTCAAAGTGGCCATGAGTGGTAATTTATAACGGAAATTAGGATTCTCTTCTCCCTCTATCTCCATCGGTTTTGGTGTCGGAACAGGTATAAGGTGGACGTAGAACAAATAGTTGGATTGAAGGCCCTTTCGGAATTCAAAATGAGTGTCCTCAATCCCAATCACCATCACCACACCCTATGGGGACAATTTCCTCTATTTTCTTTAGAGTCATCGAAATTTCTTAAAAAATTTACAGAATTTTGCCTCGTTTTCTCGCTTTGTACAGTAAAATGAATAAGAAAGAGTGCAATCAGTTGAATTGCACAGAGAGAAGCCATTAGAAGCTTCAGTCATGTTCTCAATGTTATCTTTGAGGCTTATCGGAAGGATGAGTAATGTCCGGGGATTTTAGTGTTGCCTCTGAGAAAACCCTTGCTGATATTTCAAGATGACCCCTGATATGATGTTTTCGAAAAAGGAGAAACCCTGCTATATATCCATTGGATGAGATGGAGTTTTGTCAATAAAAATGGAATGAGTGTGGAGATTGGATTTTCTATTATTTGGCAGAAAGGTGCAGCTGACGGATCCCACAGAATAGGGCCCAATAGACCAGGGTTCCACATTCCCATGAAATGCAAAGTATCCAGACTTAAATCTCCAGAAGAAGAATCTTGGAACCCTAAAGACATGAAATAAGATAAGACTATGGAAGAGATATGAAGAAGTGATTTCATTTCGTCTCCCTTGTAGTCACCTGTAGCTGAAATGCTAATATCTTGTGTTTCAAATCTGTGAAATGCATCGCATATGATCCAAAAAAGAGCAACAGCTTATATTTTGTTTTCCCAGCAAAAGCAAAAGCGAGAACCACTGCTATCAAATCTGAAAGCAATTTCGGTTCAAAGGAAGGAAACGAAATTCACATTTTAAAGAAAATAGAAAACAGATTAAATCGTTCAATGGATGGAGACATGCAGTTGAATGTATTTGTGTAGATATATTCACCCGGATAAAACATCTATCCGATATGGTATATAATTTAGCAAGTTTTCAAACGTAACTTGTCGCCTTGTTTAGTAAAGCTTTAAAATATTCTATAATTTTGGCAACCGTTTGTCCTATTTTTGCCCAAGAATATGTAAACTCCATTAATGTGACCTTGCTTAATATGTCATCCATATAACGCAACAAACATGAGACACCTTAAACGTTTTTTAGATTAATTTAAAGAAGAGGTATAATATCATGAGCACTTAATAGCAAGACGTATTGAAAAATTACATTAGTCTTGACATTTATATTGGTAATAATCATTGAGAGGACAAATACGATTTTTAAGGCTCTGATATTTCCCAACATTTCTATGAAAGGTCCTCCTCTTCTTCTTGAAGAGTGACTTTTGTATCATAGGTGCATGTTGATCCTAATAAGTCGTCTCACTTACAATCTCAAAATGTTTAAATTGTTTTGCAATAATTGCAATTGCGCTATCCACACAGGCCTTATAAGGCACTGGAAGAATAAATAAGGCTATAGTGTTAACATACACCCCCAAATACAATGTCCTCTCTCACGATGACTCTTTTGTCCCACTCAAAAATACTCATAAGAAAGAAAACCACCTCGTCAAGTCAACTCAATCGTCACTCCAAATCCCTCTAATTACACGCTGAAATTAAACAAAAGGAATGACTACGGATGTAGGCTTTTAAAAATTCAAAAAATCATTCAAGTTTCAATTTTTTAAACCTCTTTCACCTTCTTCTGGTGTGAAAAATAGTCATTTTTTTAAATCTCAAAATTAATTTACATATTTTTTGCAAATTGATGTTGATGTGACCCGAATGTGTTTAACTTTTATGTTGTTATACTCCCACGAATAGCAATAAATGTGGAAAAAAAAGTCTGCGAGTAGACGGCCAAGCGTTTCTGTGTAGAGGTCAACACGTTCTAGTTCTGCGAGACGACGTAAAAGGAAAAACTATTCTTTTGTATCTTCTCTCGTGGGAATTCGCAACGCTACAGAAAGAGAATTTCTGCGAACCTAAATATGAGTAAACAACTAAACAATTCTTGTTTTTCAAAAGTTTGTCATATTTTTAATAATACCCTTAGTTTAGTTGTAGATGTACCCGGATGGATAAATCATAGTTCGATTAAATGAAACCAATATTACCACCATAACCACACTGGCAGTTCAAGATTCTAAAAAATGCTGCTAAAAAAAAAAAGTTCTGCTTCAAAAACCACAAAAATAAACCATCCATTAATTGAAGAATGTGATGGAGATACGGAATAAAAAGATGATATATATACGTAACCCTAAATTAAGAGTCAGGGAACCTAAAATCCATCAGAGAAAAGCGTGAATGCATTTTAATGGAAAAACAACGGGATTTTTAGGTGTGGGATTTTAAAATGAATTTCAGCTTCTTTACATCAAACTTCTCATTATCATCACGAAAAGAAAAGACTAATAAGACAAGTAAAATATTTTCTTTCCCATTTCCCAGTCAATTTATACGTTACAAAACTATTCATGGTTGTTTTGCTTAATGTTATGTTGGATGATTTAATACCAAGAGTTTAAAACCTTTAATCGATTATTGTTTTTTTCTAAATAAGTGGTTTAATTAGGTAATTCTTAATGCCAGAAAATGTGCACTAATTGTTGCATGTAAGAGCACCGAAAGTAATAAAAACTAGTTGATTTGTACACAAGTGCAATTAAAGAGGCTTAAAAATCCTTAAAGTGAGATAATGAAGCAGTTTTTCCACTCCCTTAATAGTAAAATGAAAAAAATCACAAGAAGTTTATAAAAATTGAGAAGGAGAGGAGAACAGAACACTTCCTATGTTATTGATTGAACATTGAACCATGAACTTGAAAAGAGAAAAATAAAAAATATGTTTAAAAATATAAAAGATTATTATTTTTGTGGTTTTTTGGATTTTTTCTGCTCATTTTCTTTTAGGGATTATTATATTGACGATGGAATTGATGGAGACAAGACGTATGTAGAATCCTAGAATCGTATTACCCGGAAAGAACTCAATTAAATTTAATAATTTGCGTGGGTGGTGATCTCATCAATGGAGATCCTCATCATCATTATTTTACTCTACTGCTCGTACAATCAAGAAAATTGAAGGACTTGTTGATGTCGTGCTGAGATGAGAACTTGCTTCCTCTTCATACATTGCTTTGTCCAGCTAGGGTTACGCCATATTTTTTATGTAGCTGCTTCGGCTTCCCACACACATAATCAATATAATGGAATTTTTATTGTAAAGACTGACTCTAAATGTAGGAAAATGATATAGAAATGCAGGTGGAGTTTTTCAGAAATCCATAAATTAAATTATGGATTGAAATTGAAACTAAATTCTGACAATTTTAAAGTTAAAATTAAAATTTCCCATCAAAATCATGGTAATAAAAGTAAAAGATGGTACGAGAGATAGCAGAACATAACCCTGTTATATTATTGTAGTCTGCAACTCCTTGGACTTGAGCTGATCTTGAGTAGTTGAATAATTTCATGCATTTTGCATTAGAATATGATGATGATGGTGAATCAGAATAAAATCAAGAAGCATAAATTAATTGCCTGAGAATGAATACGAAGAAGAAGAACATGACGAGTTGTTTTGTTGTGGAGGAATGACTTTGAATTGCGAAACGTGCTGGAATTCTGGGCACATTCTCACAACACACGAACACGAACCACACCATGTCATCATCATCATCACTGGCTAATCTCTGCAGGAAAAGCCACATCATTTATTCACTATAAAGCTAAGCAAAAAATATGCACTTTCAGACACTATTATTATATCAGACTTATTCTTGTACGACCAGTATATGCTTCCATGCTTCAAGTCTGCAATCATCTTCTTAATCTCTGAGCTAAGGGTGCGTATCATTCATTAGAAAAAACCTTCTTTTGTTCTTTTTACTTTTATTTTAAGTTACAATTTATTCACCAGAAATGTTTTTACGCGTCCAGTTCATGAGCTGTGGTTTAAGGGTTTGAGAACATTTTCAGAGTTGAGTATCGTAGTGTAAAAGGGAAGTGTTTCAGAACAAAAGCAGCAGTGTGTTTCATATGGAACCCTGTGTTAAGGATGCTCTTTTATTCCAAAACCTATTGTAGTTGTACATTGCATGTAAACAGCGTTGATTTGGCTCATTGTAAATATTTCTCGCTCTGCCAATTGTTGAATGTTATTTCTTATGAAGAAAAGGATTTTCTTATGTGAGCAGTATCTTCTTCTTCTTATTCTTCTTCTTCTTTAGTTGATGATGATTGTGATGATGATGCAACTGTTTCGCTCTGACGAATCTCCCCAAAAACCACCATCAACCAACAGCATCAACAGCTATACAGAAGAGAATTCATGGGGATTTAAATTTTTTATTTCAAATCAAAAAGGTAACTTCGGTTTAAAATAGCATTTGCATGTCCACCGTGATGAATTTTTAAATCCTTCTTCTCTATTATAATAAAACCACCATGTAAATTTCTCCGATTTTAATGTCATATTTTCAATGCTACACCGTAACCGTATTTGTCTAAATACTTGCGTACAACGAATGATTTACTTTTAATAATTCCGTAAATAATTTAAAAAATTACAATTTAAAAAAATTCCTTAAATTGTGATTTTAAAGACGGATGTTTGTTTAAACCAAGAGATTATTCGCTAATGAGTTATGATTTATGCGGAATGAGACACACCCTCCCTACCAGTAAAAATCTGTTATAGACAATTGTATGCAGGTTTGCAGGTTTGCAGGTAGCAATAGCGAAGGATTTTCCATATATGTTGAATAATCCGTTTGAATTCATACGTAATAGTGTAGTTATGTGATTCTTAGAGCATACTAGGATGGTTTGGTTGTTGTTGCGAAGAGGGAAGAGTTATAATATGCTGGTGATGGTGAATGCCGTAGGGGTTTTGTGGGCATCAGCAAGGTCAACAAACAGCTCTTGTATTTTAAAGTAACAGGTGAAAGGGAGTCTTCAAACCCTTTCCATTTCATTTAACTATCTATCCTACCTTCATCTTATATGATATCATACCCTCTGAGGCAACAATGGGACCACCACCACCACAACTACACTACCAATAACACTGTTATCATCAAACGTCTCCCAGCACCACATTCTGCAAGTCCCCTTCAAACCCAACAGTCCATCTCTGCCCGATTTTTAAAACATTTTTAATTTTAACTCTGTGATAATAATTTAAAATTATAGTACAGATTTAGAATTCGGAATGATGTGGAGGTTTAGGTTTAGGAAGACTTGAGATTTATAAAAGTGATTCATTATCATAAATAAATAGTGTAATAAGTGATTTGATTTGGAGTTATAAAGTGAGAGATTGTGCGGAAATTGCTAGTGATTTTATAAAAATTAAAGAATTTAGTGATCATTTCATAAAATTGTTTAATGAGACACAGGGAGGGATAAGTTCCCGAGAGGGGTTCATGTGCATGGTGGAAATATATAAAGAACAGGAATCGTCCACAGTGCTACGGCCCAAAACCACTGTAAGTATCTCATAATCTCATCAGAATTATTAATTATTTAAAAAAATTAGAATTAAGATGTTGGATTTTTTTGAAAATGCATTTTAATTGAAATTGAAATGAACATGTGATAATTCTGCATAGGAATAATAAATGAGGATGAATGAAAGGATATTAAATTCTAAATTGAGAAGGAGAGATTGCTAAATACTTAACACGTCTGTCTCCCTTGTTTATTTTAGCAGTATAATTTTAGTTTCAAAGAATAAATATTGCGTAAGCTAACAGATCGTTAAAGTACGTTTGAAATTTACAGTTGAGGTTTTAGTTTTACGCAGACTTTTAAAACTAAATGTATTCTACACAATGCTATGTTATAGTAGGAAACATAGTAGTTAGAATATATGTGCGGTTATAATATAATTCCCTAATTATGTTCTCCTAATGCACGATTTTGTAATGTTGAGGAATGAAATTTTATAACAATTATTTTGAAATTAGTATTCTGTAAGAAATTGGTAAAACGTAAAGTTTAGGAAATCTTAGAAAGTTGTTCGGGTAGGATGAGCCAACAGATTAAAGCAAAACCGTTTCATTTTAAAGCACAAATTATTTTTAGAAAATTGAATAAAAATTCTGCTTAAAAATGTTTTTAATTTAACGTAAATATCTTGCAATCGTTTAAATTAAGTATTTTAGCAGAATAAAATTTCAAGAACAAGGAAACTTGATATCCAAGAAATCATTAGCAGTTTAAAAATAAATGGATCTTTTACTGAAAACCTGAAAACCCATATTATATAGGCATTATAATGCAGACAATGAGGAATGAATGAATGATAATGGAATTTATAGAATTACAAATTTACGGTACACATGGACCGATAATATCATTCATTGTTTTTCTTAGGTGATGCTACTGTTAACTTACAATTAATATAGTAGCAGAAAGATACAAGCTGCAGATTAATTGAGATTGAGACGATGAAGAAATAAAAAATGAACAGTTTATTTTATGTTTTTGCACTGAGCTATGGAATAGCGGTGTTTTAACTTATTTTTTTAGCCGGAAAAAATTTCAAGTGACAAAATGATGAGTGAGTTTGGTTGTGGTGTTGGTGGTGGAAAACCAGGATTTGCATATAGGGTTAACTTGTATCCAAATAAAGCACACAAAGTGTAGTAAAAATCTAAAAAAAAGTTGATAGGCCCAAAAACGATGATTCAAGGAAGAGTGTGCATGAAGAAGGAGTCCGTTAGTCAAATGTCGCCCACTTGTAAATACCATAATAGAACTCAAGAGTTAATCAGGGTTACTTGGCTCTTCATTTCCTTGATCCAGCCCAAATTAAACTGAAAGACACCACCTCAACTAATATTATTAATGCATCCTCTCTCCGCATAATTTATCTAAACCGTTAATTCAAAACCATTTTAAAGGATAAAAATACTTTTTTATTTGAAAAAACCACGATTTATAAATTTAATCGGTATTTGTATTTGACGGACAAAACTATTGTGAATGATGAAATTGAAATAGGCGTTTAATAACTTGCGTGACAGGAGACATACTATACATTGAAATTAATTAAAATTATTAAAATGAGGCTTAAAAAGACATTTTAAATTGTAAGCACAATTAATATTCTGTTGAGTAGGTTTACAAATTGTTGAGTATTGCAATTCAAACAAATCTTGGCTGATTTGGAAAGTTTTGCTCATTTTTTAAGTAAAGGAAAAGCTAATACCATGTGAAACATTTTTCATGAAATCTCAATGATTTTAACGTATTTCGTAAAACTCATTCATATTTCTACACGATTCCATATTGTGACATTTTATCTACAACTTACAAGAAAACAATCTTTTGTCAAATTGTCACAATTAAGATTTGTCATACTTTTCATGAAAATATCCATTTTCGTTTTCATCAGAAGATGTTTAAAGAGTAAATATAAAAAATCTGAAATCACAATGCATTGTGATTCAATATAAAATAATGTTGCTGTTTTATCTAGGAAATTTTGATTTGACTAGTAGGTAACTATACTACATGGTAAAGTGCTTGAGGATATGTAAATTAATATTTAATAGAATAATAAGATTCTGTAATAAACACGCGGAAATGATGTAAAGGACCTTTAAATTGACAAATTTCATCGTTACCTTCAAAACGGTATGTGGATGATGATGAGAAAGATTGAGAATTTTTACACGATGATGATGGTGTTTTAGTGGACGAGTAAAAGAGCAGAGCAAATGAGCATGCATGCATATAATTATTTTAATATTATTATTATATCCTTGTAAAAGATTAAGAAGAGGATGAATAACGCTAAGAGCCTAGAGGAAAGCAGTTATATGCATTCAATTGTCAGACGTGCCTTTTTTCATTATATTATGCGCCTTCACTTACAATGTTATTTACAAAAACCCCCACTTTAAATAGGAACATAAATTATTCACTCAAAACCATGACTTTTTTTATCTAATGATTGTTTTAAGATTGTAACATTTGTAAAATTGAACTAAACAATTTGTTTTGTTGAGTGGGAGTGGGACAGAATTAAATTAGTTAGTAATTACTACAAATTGAAGAAGACGAAGGAATAGAAAAAATGCCACAAAAACAGTACAACAAGGTAAAATGAAAAATGAATAATCAATTTATGAATTGTCCGACCGAACCCGATAAAAAACACCGAACCGCATTTGAATTAATCAAATCTTTTATCTTATACAAAACTGGACAAAAAATCGAATTAAATTTCATGAGAAATCTAATTATGAAATAACAGGAAATGAAAGATTGACATTCAATTTTTGATGATAACATTATTACGCAAATAATTATGTAGAAGAAGAAGAAAAAATGACTAAAATAATATGAAAAGAACAAAAGAGCACCCCATATGCATGCCTAATGTTTTTATATGTAGCCTGGCCAAAAATGATTACGTTTTTGCACCTTCTCATGCAATTATTACATCACATGGAGTAAATGTAAATATGTGAATGTAATTTCGTCTAAGAATTTTTTGGTGAGTTGAGCCTTGAATGAAATTTATGTCGTGATTGAACATTGAAGGAAGATGAGCTTCTGCTGCGGTGATGAACAATGTTGTCATTACATCACGTCTTATTTTAATTATTTTAAGAGATTTTTAATTTTTTCTTTCCTTCTATACATTGTTGAAATTTAATCGTTAATTCCCATGACAGAGAGAAGTTCATTCATAGTGTGTCTCTTCTATTTTTACTGCCCTTGAGTACTACATCATCATGATGAAGTACAGCAGAGGATTTATTGGGAAACGATAAGAAAAAGAATGTGAATGTCTCATTGACAAAAGAGTAGGATGATGAGGTAATCATCAACTAATAGATTTTATTTACACAGGTAGCCAATTACTTAAGTGGAGATTTGTTTATTAGTATATATTATTGGCTGGCATTGAGATGTTTTTTGATATCTGGTATTTAATTTCATGATCAGTATCATCATCAGTATGAAACACAAACAACACACGTGTGCAAATATTATTCTACGTTATAAGAATTAAGACTCCAAAATCATTTACTGGGAATTATAGTAGTGGGTGTTGTAAATTTTTAGAAGTGAAAATGTTCAGTGGATTTGGATTAAATTAGAACGAAAACTGTAAGGTATAATAATTTACTATTTATTATTTATATTAATTTGAATTTAAACGATTTCTATCCGACATAAAAGGGATATATTATATTTTTAGATCCAAAATAGATAAGATACCAAGTTAAATAATATTGTGGAAATGATATCATTACAATTGTATAATACAGTTTTGCATTAATTTTCTAATTCTCTCGTGTTAGAGGAAATGCTAAGTTAATGCTACTTGTTTTTTACATGTAGAGAGAGAATAACATTTTATTATCTTGATGTGAATTACTGTGAGAAACTCTCCTGTGGTTTTGTTTCTCAGGGAGTTTTTAATTTCAGACATGAATCAAATCAAGAAACAAAATTATAAAATTCTCGGGGAAGAGTAATAAATAATTTTGTTTTTCCTTAATGAGCCAGGAGATTTTTATCTTTAAATGAATATTATCCAGGGTACTTTTCTAAAGTATGAGAAAATAGGCTATACTGATAGTACTGAATGTTTGAAGAGTTTCTTATGCAAACAGAACAGATAATAATTTCCATAAAACAACATTAAAATAAAAGTTTTTCAACAAAAGACAATAAAAGTGTGAAAACATGATTCTAAAATATTTGATTAGAATTTTAGTGACAAGTAATAACCTTGTCTTGTAATTACTATGTGGTTAATCCACTTCACACAAAAATTGGGTTCACTTCACAATACGCAGAAAATTGTGAAGGGTAAAGGTTCCCACGATGTACATATAGTAAATTGTAAATGTAAAATGGGATGACACAAAAGGATTGTAAAAAAGTCTGGGATTAAAACTGTGCTCTTTGAGCAGTTGTCATTTTTGTTCTGTTTGTGAAGTGAAAGGGATTAATTGACATGTCCAAAGACAAATGCAAATATTCTGTTACACATCCTCACAACTATGTGTCACAAATTTGCAAATGATTTTGGCAGAGGGTCGTCTTGCATCATTTCCAATAGAAAGAAATACAAAAGTCTGAGAACTTATACGTCTCCTATCTATTAGTAATTGTGAATACAATTTGTTAATGGGGGTAACCTGCATTTCTCACCATAAGTACTATAAAGGTTGAGGACAATACCGTTTGGAAATCAACTTGATTCCGTTAGCATATCTATGCAAATTTACCAGACTTTGCAAATATATATCTTGACCATAATTTACAATTTAATGGGTTGGGGATGATGAGCAAAATACAACAATTAAAGCAGTTAATTAATGTCATTGTTGTGCAGAGAATTATTGTTGCTTTTCTTATTTTCATATGAATCTTTAATTTTCTGCAAAAGTATGTTGAATGTGGTTTGTGTTTATTTATGATGAAGCCATGTAATAATTTCAAGTATTGTTTTATAAGATGCCTGTATTTGTATTTGACGTAATGTGATTTGGATTTGTTTTGCAATTATTGGAATCGATGAAACATATTTGGTGAAGCTTTATCTTTTTGACACTCGTTATGCGTTTGTTATTATTGAAACACTGAAATCGTTTCTGTTAGTTAATGAGCTAATAAAATATAAGCCAGAGACCACCCATTGTTGTTGCTAATGTATTTTCTCTCGTTTTAGTTGTAGTAAGATGGGAGTATGGTGTGGTGCGCAGAGTGTGGTGGCCGTAGCACTGTTGGTGGTGCTGGTGGCCGGGACGCCACACCCACTCAGAAACTCTGAGGAAGCGAATGAAGAACTCATCGCGGACATTAAGAACATTGAGATCAAATGCGCCACCAATGAAATTACTATTAGAATTCCCACTCCACATCCACGCTTCAATGGAATGGTCTATCCACAGGTATTAAATTAATCATTAAAATCCGCAATTCAATTGGCAATCTAAAAATGACATTTTTGAGATTCAAATTCATTATTTTTATTTTTATTTTGTCCAGGGCTTATCAAAGAACAGCAGTTGTTTACGGGAGTATGAATCCTCCGAAGAGTTTATAGAGTACACTCTTCCATTGCGTTCTTGTAATACGATGACCACAACAACATCAGATTCAGAAGAAGAATATTTCAACACAATCGTATTGGAACCTCATCCAAAACTTGTGACAGGTCATGGAAGAGGATTTCATGTGAGATGTAAATATAGGAGACAAGATCGTGGTGATATGCCACCAGTTACAATGAATATTTATAAAAATGGGGAAGAAATACGCCATCAAGGAAATGAAAGTATTGAAATCGGAGATCCACTTCAGTTTACTATTGCTTTGCATTCAAATGTTACGTAAGTATATTTATTGTAATCTCTTTGCTAGCCCCATTTCATACGATATGACTAATGACTATCATGTTTTATGAAACTAAACCGAATTTCAATGCAAACATGAAATGACACTGAAATCAGACATAGGTATTAATTTTGCCGTACAATTATGGATCGTTCAAGTGCGATTGTTGTAGTACTTTTTCAATTCAATGTCACGTATTCATGTATTATAAAGAGAATGACATATGAGAAATGCATCCATTGTCAGATTGCTGAGGTCATAGGTTAATCTCTTGTTAAGATGACTTCCATCAATTCCATCATCATCAGTACAGATCATTATGCCATTATATGAGTATTGTGCAGGTGGATTAAATGACCCAACCCATGACCTTGGCTTGAAGAGTGAATCTGATTCATATGTCAATTTTTTGCTTTAATTTATTTACGATGGCATTAGATCAGCATCAGTAAATCTCCCACACATGGTACATGTTACTGTTATTATTAGTATTATTATTACGTACACTACGTGTGTGTTTATAAACTTTACAAGGCCGTGTTGAGATAGAAAAGCAATTATTAGATTAGTAGTAGCCATAAATCCAGATAGAATAAACTAGAACAAGAGCATTTATAGAATCCCACCCACTTTCAGTTATTTATAGGACCTTGCACTCTCATCAATGAATCGTGCTTTATTTCAAAAGGGAGGAAATTAAAATTATGCCTTGGTTTTATTTATGGACTTGACTTAATGTGTTTTTATATTGTTTGGGAAAAAGGACTCCATTTGTTGTGACGGATTGTCATGTAAGGGATGGATTAGGATGGGCTGAAGAACTCCTTGTCAACTCCTACGGATGTCCAGTGGATTCTGAAATTCTACCTCCATTTTCATATAAAGAAAATAAAGCCACTGTTGAATTCCCTGCTCATAAATTCCCATATTCTCCCACAGTGTACTATTCATGTTCTGTTAAGATTTGTAAGGCAAAGGATGAATCTTGTATGCCACCCGTTTGTCAAGGAGCAAAGAATTTAAGAGAAGCTAGTTTGAAATTTAAAAGAGATGCTAATAATGAAGCTGCTACTGTTCAGGTGAGATTAAGATTATAGAGGCCTTTAAAAGACTACAATTGAATTTCAAAATGATTTCTTTCTATTCATAGGTGTACAATGGTTTATGGGTAAATGAGCCCCCAGAATCCTCAGAGGCAGAAGCAGCAGCGGAAGTATTGCGAGAGAAACAAGCACGCGGAGAAGTGCTTTGTTTTAAACGACGAGATTTTGCTCTAGCTATTGCGATCTCAGGACTGATTTTGATGATCGCTGTGATTCTGCTCCTATTTATTCTCTGTTTGCGACGAAGACGAGCTTGGAAATCATCGAGTGAAACAGGATCTTCATCCATTTACTCGGGATCTGGGACAAATTTCACGGGCAATACACGTGGATACACTAACACAGCTTACTCACATTCTTCAGACTAATACGAATTATATTATTCAAAATTATCGCTTTTTCCATCACCCTTCCATCTATGTCAATACTGTTTAAGTGTTTATACATTACATCATAATAGAAGCTAGATTTTTGTACGTACCATTGATGCATTTAAATTAAGTTTAGTATTTATAGAAAAACTTAATTTTGTACATTTGAAATTTTTTTGTTTAATTTCCCGGTGATTTTCTTTGGCTTTAAAATTTGGATATTGCAATTATATAATTACTTTAATTTAAGGGACTATTTTTGGGGGACTGGTGAATGGCTTTTTCTTTAAAATCAATTTTATTTTATACAAATGAACAATGCACCACACCACAACGAAGTATTATGTTATAGATGTTAACTACAATGGAAAATTCAAAATTTCACAATTAGACAACATTACTACTATATTAGTAATTGGTAGACTTTTAATTTTAATTAAGATGACTTTTAGAAGAGTTGTTGGAACGTTTTTTAATGTTAATCATACACTATATATGCTACTACTGTGCCGTTTTATACAAAGGATGCCATATTATTATTATAAGTTTTAATTTTAGTGTACTAATGTGTTTTTGTTATTAATTGATTAAAATTACAATATGATTGTTGTTGCTTTTTAAAGGATAATTTATTGGTTTATTTATTTGCTAGAATTGTTTAATATATATTGTGGGAGGAGTAACCAGAAGCTATATAATGTACAGTTAAAGTAGAATGGAGTGAAGTGAGGGGGTGTAAATTATGGGGAATGCACACAATATAATATTGCATTAAAAATGTCACAGTTGAGAATAATTGTGGATCTGCATCACTTGAATGGGAATTTTTGTCCCCTGCTGGAGAAACTTTCGACCGTAAATTACAGTCTGTGGCACTCTCTTAAAACATTTTACCCAATATATACGACACTCACTGCATTTTATTACCAGAGTCCCACCAACCACCCTCACATTGATTTGTATCAAAGTTCAAATTTTTTAGGGGAACCCCACAAAAATATAACATTTTTTTTCTTCATATAACTGCATGAAGTAATTTTGAAAGTAGCCCAACTACAACTACTATAACTACTACTGGGGAGGGGGAAAGCCCCTGTCACTGAACTTTCTTTTTTTCATGCGTGCATTATTTTTAAATGCATTACTATAATCCGTAAAATTTTCCCCCAACCGTTTAATCACCATTATTCTTTAACAATGGTTGAGATGCTGACCGTTTTCTTACACGTTTCTTTAGAATCTATGAAATCCTTCATTTATGTATTAACTTTCTCCACTTTTTATCCCATATTTCTGTAAGTATAAATACATGATGATGAAACTTCTATATAGAGTCAAGTTGAAAGATGTATCTTGTTGATATCCGAGAATTTATTTCTCTTGGTAATGGAGACATTGTTGTGGTAATGGATTGATATAGATAGTAGTGGTGAACAAAAGGGCTCTCTGCAACCCACTCAAGGGTCTTCATCCAGAGGGTCAACAAATGTTCAACAAATTGCTCTTCGATTTCTCTTCTTTTATATTAAAATGCTTGTAGCAATAACAAAACTATTAATCCCACTTTAGAATGACAAGAAAGATGAATTCGTATCATGTATAACCCTGACCCTTACTCAGAGATTCATGCCACATCACTTTACTACTATTACTACTCTGTGAGTGAGAATATACCCTAGAATATCTCCAGATACCCTATATGGATATATAATATATGGATATGGAGGATATGAGTATTATATGGTGAAATGAGAGCAGAAGATGAGTTGAGATGGGAATGATGTGATGGTGGTTGTGATAGGATAATAGATGATGTTTGCAGATGATAGACGGACTGTTGAATGGATTTGAGAAAGTATTCTAAAGTGGTTGTTGATGGGTTGCCAATTCTTGAATTCCTCCTTCAAATCATATATCAATGACAGAGGACACATTCATCTCCATAGTGTATACCCCCCTATAAAACTGAACCATAGCAAAACATCCACCATCACCCTTAATGCTATCTCTTTCAATGGGAGAAATATTGAATTTTTAAAAACTTTCTAAAACAAGCTGAGAGTCAATGGGGGAGAGTTATTGATATGTAATTTGAACAGGTCATAAATCTCCGGAAGAGAAAACTTTTTCTTTTCTGGACTATGGAAGTTGGTTGAGGAGGGACGGTGGACAGGGACTATGCCTTATACTTATGATAATCATACTCTCTGTGTACTGTAGAGGTAATTTATGGATTTATTCACCAGTCAGAGAGACTGATGGACTGTCCAACTTTATGATACATGAGTACTTCTCTCCATTTCCTTAGAATAGAGTGACACGCAATGGTAGAGATGAAATTACAGGTTGTTCCCTCGGACATCACTCACCACCACCACATTACTACTACAATATAGTGTACTGATCATATCTTTACTGCCAAAGTACCTCCGAAAGCAAACAACAACTGTATCCAATCCACAAAGAAAAAGAGGTCAATTAACTTGTTTGGGGAAAAGGGAGAAAGCGAATTACTTTTGGGAAATGTAATGATGGAAATTGAAAAACTATATTTCATTTGTAAGGGGGTAATTTTTAAATTTGAATTTAGAAGATGAGAGTAATAGATTGTGGGCTGTGACCGGTGAGGGTGACCTTCTTTGGGGCTGACATTTGGGGAGGATTTCATTAGACCACGGAGGAAAGGGAATAAATCACTCTCATCTCGGCATTTAGACCGGAGTGACCTTTATTTCCTGAGCAAATGACAACAGGCGGATTCCTCTTCAAATATCACCCTATCTACGGCTCCTGCACCACCACACTGACAATCACATTCCCTCCAATACACTGTTATACTATAGGAAATGCTGATATTCACTGAATACAAAGTGTCACCATCCATACCATTGCCACGGATAAGAAATTGACAGGGTTTCAATTCCAGTCAACTATAGACTGAAGATTCCAAGTGTTTCAAGCAGAATCCTATAGAAAAGGATGGCGGTGAAAGTGGTTGAGTCTACAAAAGTGAATAGAGGTTGTGTCTCCCTGTTCTCCTAGGTTTTTGAGAATAAGATGACTTCCTGATCAACTGACATCGATAAATTACCCGAAGCCAATATTACACTCCAATTTACAATCCCACACATAGTCATAGTCATAGTGAGGGAAGCTCTTCTTGTATTAAATTTGAAAGTGTGTAACATTTTGAAAATTGTGGACTAGGCAAGGCTCTGTGTTGATATATGGGATGTGTGTGATGGGTTGAGATATTGAATTGAGGAGAGTGAAATGAGCGTTAAAGAGTAGAGATTATGAGAAGAATGGATTTGAGAGGGAGAGGATTAAGAGAAGATTGAGATGAGTTTTATTTCATTGGAAGAAGAGAAGAAGTCATTTTGTTTCACGAGACACTGAAATCAGTCGACTGAAAAATTTCATTTAATTTCCCTCCCAAAATAAACTTTCACTTCTCTCTCTCTCTCTAGCATGTGCCATCTCCAGCTGCTCTTCATTTCAAATACAGATAAGTTAGGGTTATACAGATACAGAATGGAAGAAAGACCACTTGGGGAAATCTGGAAAATCATCTCCAACAATATTATAATGTAGTAATAGGAAGTGGGAGAAAGTATACTGCATATGAAATGAACTGGTGAAAACAAAGATACAATAATTTGGGGAAATTCCTTTTTGGAATATTATTTTAATTATGGAAATGGGAAGAGTCAGACGTAAATCTCTAATACTATAAGGGAAGGAGATATGAAACAATACAATGGGATAAAATGAGAGAAAGTGAGAAGCCAGTACTTTCTCCCAACAATTGTGAGAAAATTTTCAAGCGTATTTATTTTTTTTAAAATTGAAGCTAAATTGGTAATAAACTTTAAGGAATATAAATACCATTAGTTGATACGTATCCCTACTTTCTCTAGACTTTCCCCAAACGTAGAAACATACTTGAAGCGAAGTTTAAGTTTATTTGCGACAAATTGAAGAGCAATCATCCTCGTAAACAACAAGAAGCTTCAACTCTGTTCACTCCTGATTTAAATCGATTCAATTCATTATTACTTTCAATTCAATTTAAAATTATGCTTTCTCTTCTTTGGTCATTATTTCAGGTGTTTTAATTGCTTCTACTGAGGAGGTAATAACTTTTGAATAATTCAAATTTCAAATGAAAAAGCCATTATTTGATTTCAGTAGTATATGGAATTATGGAATGTACATTTTGAAAAGCTTCTTTCAAAGTGTATTATGAGTTTGATTTTGGGGTGATGCGATGGTAGTGGCACTTGACGAGGAATTCATCACTGCCAACTCCCAGTTGACTAACGACCCTTCTATGTCCACCCATGTTGGCATCTCGCCACATCAACTTCCCCTATATATAATATAGAGGGTCAGAGATGATATTTGGACCAGGACCAGCAGCACTGTGTAAATCATGACGCAACAACAAATTGCAAACTGTTGTGCTTTGAGACCCTGTTGGATATAGTAGTAGCAGTGGGTAGAAGAGATTAGTGGTAATAAATTAGACACTGACATGCACACCGCTACTACTACTAACTAACTCTTTCTGTTTTCTTCTTCCATTTACGTCTATTTGCCTGTTGAAAGTAAACGGTCTTATTCCAGACTATTCCAGAGGCAGGGGGACAGGGGCTGTGCTGGATAACGTAACAATCAGTAATAGTATCAGGAGGGGCGATGTTGGTGGTGGTGAGCTGAATTGATGGCGGTGAGTGTGACAGGAGGTGGGGTAATTTATGGCGTGGTGAGCCACCGAGATCTAGAAACCCCGTAGGGTTTAACTAATCCTCCTACTGCAAGAGGAAATTAATATGCCTTTAAACTCTACAACTAAGAAAACTAATCTGGAGGGCATTAATTGCTTTATCCATGCCACCACCAACATTACAACACTACTGCCGATGGTCATTCCATAGTGTATTGACACCCTATAATTAATTACCGGCATAGTTTTCCATCATCGCCTCGCTAATTCTTTCACTATCGCGTTTCCGCCACTACCGTTTAATTACTGAGTGGATAATCATTCTTATTCATTGCAGAAAGTTGGACGTGATTTATGCCCTATAGGTAATGAAAGTTTGATTTATGTTATGGCTGTGGGAGATTTTTTTTAAATTTTAAATCAAATTTATCCACTTCTACATGACACCCAAGTTCTATTTTCTATTACATGTAGGCTATATATAGTAAATACAAGTTGGAAGATGCTTTCACTCTGAACTGGAGGTGATGATGACGAATGACCTCATAGTGTGGTCAGGTCACACCAATCCATCTTTGTAGGAATGTCAACCATTTTGTCCAGAAGTGAGGGATGTCATGTCACGTCACTCATACAACACACCAAATAGTGTACATATATACAGTCACACTCTGCAATTAAGAAAGGAGATTTTAATTTTACTTTATTTCCGTCAACAAATATGTTGAGTTGGTTGTGATGTGAATTCTGATTTGCATAATTTTATAATTTCACACCATTTCCATTCCACTCTGTGACGGATTTAATAATTTTAATACAAAACTCTACGGAATCAAAAAAGAATCGGAGAGGATTTCTGGGGAGGGAAAGTTTTTTCTGATTCATTATCTTCGGAACTTTCTTCTTACGAGAGTATAGTAATGCATATAGTGTATAGGGTGACCTCACTATACAATACTATAGTACTACAATATATAATAGGATAATGTAATATCTATGGAACACCTTGTACTATGCCTAATATACAAATCCTTTATTCTTTTGGTTTGGTTGCTCTCTGCGTATTCTTCTACTAGGAGTGAAAGCAACCAGCCCTTATCTTATTATATGGATTGAAATATGTTTGAGTGCTCATTTCTTGGAGAGAGAGAAGCGTCAAGTTTTGTTTCTGTGGATGAAAAATTAATTACAATCTCCTGTGTCGTTTGTCAAATGTAAAAGTTTCAATGTTTCCATAAAGTTTCTCTCTCTTTCGAAGCAGCAGCAGCAACTGTTACCCCAAAAGAACCACCATCGCATCTCTCTTTCTCCCGACGGCTCTCGAATTAAAACTTTTCCTATTGAATTACACAAATCCAAAATTCCAAAATTATTTACTCAATCAAGCATTCCTTCACAGGGAATTAAGGAAACAAATGGAGAAAAATGCTCTTCCAGTGGCATATTCCTACAATAGAGAAAGATAAAGAGAAAATGCCATATTATATAAGGAAAGGATATATCGATTGGAGGTTTAATTTGCATATAGTGTATCTATTTTTACTCCACAGAGGAACCTGTTAACTACCACTGTATATACTACTGCTAAACTCCTTTTACTCTGTTTGTGTTATGTAATGAAGCATTTTCCGGTTTCGGTGGTGAAAGTACTCATTAACTCATTGTGGGGAGGAAATTTCATTAATTTTTATCCAATCAAGGTAATTTAAGCCCGTTACATAAAACCCTTGAAAAACTGTATACAAGAATAACTTAATAATATTAGTTGAAGAGGGTTTTAAATGACGGGAAAGGGTACACACTACACATATTGTTCATTTGTGAGCGTTGTATATGGGTTCAATGGAAATAAGGTAGTTGTAGCGTATATAGGTTTGCTTTTCTCCACAAACTGTTGATTAGTCATCTAATTTTTAAGCAACGTGCCAATTAAAGTGGTACGCGGACGGTGGTGGCACAAAGGCACAATCCTGGTGGTTGTGATGTGAACAAAAGTCGTGAATTATTCGTCTCACAGTCTACGGCTTTTAATTCTGTTTTTAATGAGAATAGTGTACGTGGCGACTGTTGGGAAAAATCCCCACGCCTCTCCATTAATAACAGAGCACACTTGTGCATGCTAAGGTGACTTCTTTAATTGCTTGCCATACCACCACTGAATTCTCAAATCGTCCTTCCAGTCCAGATAATCCTAATTTATTGCCAAAGACAAGAACACAACTATCTCCACTACGACTATAAACCAATGAAAAGTATAGAAAGCAAACAGTCCCCCACTTTTATTATACTCTTTCTTTCTCTCTCTCTCAGTAGATATATGAGTCTGTGTTTTTGAACTACATGGAAATTTGAAATTGCCTTGTTGCACAATAGCTAGCAAGGGACAGAAGAGAATGAAGTTTTTTAGGACTTTTGATTGTTTTAGGAAGAAGAGAAAATTTAGGGGATTCTTTATTGTAAAAGAATTACTAAAAGACGTGAAGAGTTTCTTTAAAACTGAATCCTCTCTTTTGTTGTCTTCTCTGCCCTGGATTTTTAATTGACTCGGTTTATTTCACGGCTTGATTTTTGGTATATATATTTTTTTAGCTGCTATATTTTTATATTGGCTTAATTTACATAAATAAAATTACATCATGCCCTTTATTTTTAGCGTAGGTTCAATTGGCTGGATTAGAGTTAAGAAGTAGATTAATTAAATGGTTTTTAGTGATTAAACTTTAAAGGTCTAGTTGTACACCCTGTAGAGCATTGTATTGTATTGTTAATTTATCATTTCATTGGTATCCTTTTTTGGGCTCCAGCAGGGCAATGCAGCATAGTATAGTATGTTTGTTTAGAAGCAGTAGAGAAAGAGCTGAGAGAGGAAAGTGGAGTTGTGAATAATTCTGTCGAATTAATAATAGCATGAGTCTGTTGCTGGTGGTTTGGTTGTTGTCTCTCTGTCCTTTTCGAAGCAACAGTTCCGCATTGCTTTAATTATTCCTTTCTCATCATTTTTCTCAACCACCACCACCATCATCATAATAATAAAAGAACAGTTTTTGTGCTTCTGCTGCTGTTATCTCTGTCTATGTCAGCACTTTGCACGCTATGCTAGGGGAATAATTGCTGAAGACTCATAAATATTTCCAAACCACTTTCTTCACGTAATTGAGCCGTATTTATTTATCCACCACCACCAACCAGCACTGACTGTTCACAGTCCAGCAGTATTGTCGAGCTGATCAATTAAACGATTTTAAGTCAATTGATGGTCCTTTAAATGGACATTACGGAATTACACCGATGATGAGACCGATTAACTTTGATGACTTTGCCTAGAAAAGAGATGGTAATTTATAAACGATTTAGACATGAACGTAGAAGCTTTGTTTGTTTTTTTCACTACTCTATCGTCTGTCCCTCTCTGGGTGATTGATTGTTGGATTTAGATTGAGAAATTTATATAACTGAGATATCATCCTATATTTCAGAGAAAAGATAAAATATACTTTTTAAATGTTCCATTTGTAAAAGAAAATACTTGGAGTAGTATGAAAAATGACATAAAAGAAAGAAGCAGGAGTACAAGAAGTAAGAGTTAGTTCCTTTAATATGGTGGCTTATGGTTTGTTTATTAAGAGGACGATTTGGGTGCAAATCCCCCAATAAAACGATACGATGTTTGAAACTGGAAAATGTTTAGCATCAATGTCTGTGATGTGATGGTGATGGTGGGTAACAAGTGGAGAATCCCAAGATCCCGAGAGGGTGATTCCATGCGGTGGTGGTGATTATCTTGGGGAATAAAACACACCGTTTCAAATTTAAATGGATGGCATTTACATGCGATATTAGAAATATTACCAATTTCATACGCAAACACCCTTCTCAAAAGAAATACACGCGAGGAATACATCAGTATTAACTATTAAGATTCCCATTTCGCCTAAAACGTCCACCCACTCATCTACAGCTAAAATTAAACTTACTTTATTATGATCCTGGTAAAAAATCACTATTCGCATTTCGCATTAGGATTATGAAATTATAAAAGAAATCTATGAGGAGATTGTCTTTAGACATAAGGTTGAAAATAACATAAACTCATTGGGAATGGAAATGTATTATAAATGGGGATAAAATGATGAAAATCTTGGTATTAAAATCCAAAAGGAAATTAAACTTTGATTTGCTTTCCCCCTGAAATGATGTTGGTTTAGTGGTATAGCGTGTGTCTGCAAGTGATTTCTTCAGTTGAGTAGATGTATTCTGGTGATTAGTATATAACTATATAGCAGCTATAGTATATTCTGTTTCTCTGTAGAAGTGATTTCATGGAGCAATAAAACAACCGAGATTTCAGTATTTCAGCATCATTATTGCAGGTAGCTGTGGCACTACTGGTGGTGGCTAAACATTTAATCCTTGCAGGAAAGATAATGCAAATTCCTTCCGTCTTTCTCATCCAGTAAATTAATTTGGCCACGTAATTCCGTTTCCTTCTCTAAATCCTGAATTTGGAATTCTCTATATACAAGGGTGGATCATAAAGAATACATCCTTTCATGAATTGTTACGTCGTTCTATATTCTATTTCATAATATTCATTCCTTATATTTTACTTTTAAAGTCGCAATTTCAATGACATCAACGAAAATCTAGATCCATCTAAACTTCTACTGGTTAATTGTTATTATTTCTATAATAGAAGGTTACCAATAATGCCAATCGCATATCGCATTTGTATAAAATTATGTTAAATGCAAACTATAATGTGTGTAATATAATTACCATGTAGCGTGTTGATGGTTGTCATTGAATTAATGCAATGATCTGGCACATCATTAGCATCAGTATAAAAGTCACGGTTTGAGACACTCAAAGACATAACATAATCCAATCCAAATTTTAACTAACAGCTCAACAGTAAAGAAACATAATTTCAAAATAGTAAGTTTCCTAATTATTTCAAAAATTGCCCAATTTTTAGGACAATTTTTCTTATATATATATTTTTAATTACTTTCAAAACCATCATGGATTTTAAATTTTTTTTTTCGTGCAGATCATGAAGAACGCCGTGGTTTTCGCTCTTATCGCCCTCTTCGCTGTAGCAAGCGCTACGAAATACGGTGACAGTTGTACCCATTCTGGTGTCCAAGCTCAAGACGATGCGGCCTGTGTTGGGACTAACAATAACATGCTTTGCTCAACTAAGAACATTTGCGAATGTATTGACAAATATGGTGGAGTCACCAATGCCGCTTACAAACCTGCTGCAGATCAACTATCTTGTACCCCTGCTTAACTGAAATACATTAAGGATTTCGAACGACTTATATTTCACTAACAACGGTATTTTCAAAATTGGAATTGATGTTTTTTGAAAAATAAATTAACCCTTTAAGCAAGCAGAACGATTGTTATTGTGTTTTTTGCAAAATTGACAATATACTATATAATAATATATTGGATCAACGAAGCATTGAAAGCATTATACATTTTCATGAATCTCATTACATGGTATAAAATGCATTTTAGAGGAAATTAAAGTAAACGTAATTATACGAGGAGAAAGACTTTAGGAACAGCCCTTGTATTTTGTAGTAAATGTTCTATATAATCCTTGTCTATGGGGTAACAAGTAATGATTCATGAGTTTGTGAGGGTAAAATTGGTGAAAATAAATGGATGTTGTCAGTACGGGTTAACAAGCGGATTATTCCTTCTTCTCTCCTCCTTAGATGCGGAGATTTAAGAAGACTGACTTGGGCTATGTGCTTAGAGATTGAAAATTCCCGTGTTTTTAAAGGTTTTAGTTTAAAATCGAATCTGAGATTGAAAATTGAAGGTTTCACTACAGGAGATTTTCTGCACGGTGGTATTAAAATAAATCAATGGTAAATTCCCCGCATTCACAATATCAGTAGAAAGTACACCCTGTACTTACAAAAGAGTTGGAGTGAGTTGGAGTTGTTTAATGTTTTTAAATCGTTTTTCTTGTGGATTTGATTTCCTTCGGGGGAAATAATGAAAATAGACAATCCTAGAAAGTCGATTTGAATTTCTCGTATTCCCATTTCTAATATTCACACTCACAGGACCATGCCACCACCATCCCACAAACATATGAATATAAATAACCCTAGCTGGACACACCAAATCCACTTACAGGTGTAAATCCTCAGGAAAAACTGGGGGATCATTTCCATTTTGATTGCTATCCTAATTCTCAATGTCATAGTCCTAAGGCTTGTATTGTTTTCATCCCTGGATTTGATATTCTGGTTAGATGGGGGGAACCTCTATGCTTCTTATTCCCCTATTCATACTCCTCTCCATTGGATCATGATGGGGGACTTTAAATCGGAGAATAAGGTAATATGTGAGAGAATTGACATTTGATAGAGGAGTATGACCCGAAAGTTTAAAGATTTGTAGCTAATGGGTGTAGAACCCTGTTATTCTCATAGTGTAGAGGAGAAAGTCTTAAAAGTTTGAAACTTGTGTCCTAAGAGAGGGACTTTTTGGACAAAAACTCTCTTCTCTTGGGATCCATAGATTTGACATGGAAATTCTCACGGCGTGTGTATTCATCAATGTCTGATCCTAAATCCATCTATTCCACAAGTTAGACCAGCACACCGCAACATGTTCCAAAAATACAAGGGTTTTTTCCACCTTAGGGGAAGCAACACCAACCATAAACGTGCTCACCTACCAACATTCGCTCATGGAATACGAATTGCTCTTAAACATATAAAAATATAGAAATACAGAAATCCTAAAAAGTATTCTAACTTACGAATTGGCGAAATGTAAAGTGGCATTGGCATATACTACAATTGTACCATTTGCACCCTTTTTGTGAATCCATATATTAGAACTGAAAGTTAAGTTAACAAAAGCAAAAAGCAAATGTGAAAGTGGCAAAAAATGTGATATTTAAGTTTGGAGTATATGAGGCTGAAATGTATTATAGTGGTGGTTGGTTGATGGAATGATGGAATAGTTATTTGCCAAATGGAGACTTTAGTTTCATATGGTGTTTGTGGTGGTTGGTTGGTTGGTGGTGTGATGTGTAGAGAATATCTGATTCTCTTGGAGAAAAGAAGCGCAACAGCCCCGAAGCGTTAATATTGAATGAGAGAAAGAGCAAAAGAGATGGAATTCTGCTTGGGAAGTTTAAAACTTCTTCTTCTTCAGTAGCAGCAGCAGTATTTAAATGGGGCAAATGCAATGTTTGATTTGGTGGTGGTGGATGAGTTGATGTTGGTGGTGGTAATGAGAATTTGCTAGTGTGGAAATAAGTAAACATAATATTGACAAGACGGTGTGTGCACAGGTTTGAAAGTGAAGAAATTAAATACTTTCTGTTTAGAAGCTCTCTCTCTCTTCAGAGGAGAACTTTCTTTGCAGAGAATTTCCAATCTCAGTTTTCTTTTGACAACAAAGCCGGCCGCATTCACCACCATATATACTATAATACTGTACTATATCACTATATATGTAGTAGTATATGACTCTCTTTAATAAGCCACTTCAACACCCCTGAGAGAAAGTCATAAATCACTCCATTCACACACTCTCACTACATTTGCATTTCTCATAGCCACATCATCAAAAGAAACGAATACAAAAATATTTATTATGAGAGAGCTATATATATATATATATATATATCAACACTATTATTAGGGAAAATCAGTTATATATCTAAAGAAATAAAAGTTATTTCTCAGATGCTATAACTATATAGGAGAAAATAAAATGAATTGAATTACAATCTTATCAGCATTTATAATAATTAATTCATTTGATAAACTTGAATTTTAGAAATTGGAATATTTTTAACAGCAACCTTCATGTCATTGTTGGCTTTTGGTTACGTAATTTAGCCCATTTTTTAGAAATCAAAACCAACGTGGGGAAGTATTGCTGCACTACGGGGTTGGGATGAACACCTAACCTATCAACACATAAGCTAAGGAAATGCACTTATTATTATTGAATTTTGTATTAATAATGTGTTTTTATAATCTATAATAAGAATAGGACGGAGGAGAAAGTTGATGTAGGAAGTTATATTAATAAAAGTGGTAGTATTTGTTGGTAGTATATATAGTAATGGTATAGAGAGACGGAGAGAGTCCTTCATTAAAAGTGGAATTAGTTGGCTGTAAGTTGCCGACAAAGCTAAAGTTTCTCCCCCAAACGCGTATTTATTATTATCCTTTCTTCTTTTCCATTGAAATTTCAAATAAGACATGTCTCTGCAGAAGAAAAGTCATTTACTTCATACCCCCGTCCTAATTACCATTCTCCACAACCACCACCACCACCATCACCACTATAATAGAATGCCACCACTTTCTACAAACTGCAATATTTGACTACCGCAATTACATCCACAATGGATAAAACTTGAATATTCTCTCCCCACCATTGTGTACAACACACAACGTATAAAATAATATATAGCATTTTATGACTGATGGAAGGACTACAATAAACCACACGTAGAATTACTCCGTGACAAATATATAATTTATAAAGTTGTATCTTCAATTATCATAAATATGAAATATCTTTTGGAATCACTTTCTATTATTGTTTGGGTAAATCCGATTTGTTTGTTATTAAGATGGGTGACACGGGTGGGAACGTTCTTAGAAGTTTCTTCAGTTTCTTCTTCAGATATGGTTCGTTGACATGCATGTATGGTGAAGAAGCAGTGACAACTTTGTTTGTAAATTATCCTCTGTGTGAATAAATGGTCTTTGCATCGATCTCACTATTAATAAAATCCACTAGTGGACATGGCGTGTTGGTGATCGTCACCCAATTTGAGAAAGAGAGAAAGAGACTGTGACGTCTCTCTAACGATAAATTATTCAGAGAATTCGATTCCAGAAGTTTTCATTCCAGTGCCAAAAAAGTGCCCAAGTATTTTAGCAAATTCTTATAGTATAGCCAGAGGGACTTTCTTTAGTTTTCTTTGCTCCTCTTCTTCCTCCTCTTGGCATTCCAATTTATTGTTGATAGTACTATATATAGTGTCAGTCAGTATATAGGTTTAGGTTAGTGGGGGTCTATCTATATGGAAGAAGGCTACATTGATTGGTAATTGGATGCTAAAGATTTAAAGTCAATTAAATGGGGGATTCATAGGATGGTGGGAGAGATTTAAGAGAAAAGAAAAGATGTTATGGTGGGTGCTGGAATTTTGTAGTGATTCATAGCGACATGAAAGTATTCTTAATAATATAACTCTGTTGGCTATGTGGATGGTAGTTGATGGTGGCAGTAGTTGGGACTGAACAGAGATGTTTCGTCGAAGGATTGGCTTTTGATTGGCAATAGTGTCCATTATTCATGGAGAGAAGTTGCACACTCGGCACACTTTGACATTCCTAACTGTCCAAAAACTACCACCATAATACTCCAATACTATGGAATACTATGGAATACTGTGGAACAGTGCAAGTGGTGGCTTCCAACTTACAAAACTACTATAATATGGAACCCTAGTAGTCTGGGTGCTGTCTCAGCCAAAAATATACCAAGTGCACTTGACATTTCAAGATCTCAAGCACTCCCTCCAAGGAATTGGGATGCCGATGCCAATGTATAGAAGATATTGAAACTGAAACTTAAATTCTCAAACTTTCAATCCAACATCAAGGGAAGGGGAGAATTTTATAACTATAAAAAACATGTGCTTTTAATCGATGTCATTGAATGTCATATAGGAATGAGTAGATTTATTATAAAATAAATAAATGAATCTACACAGATATATCAAGTACAGTATAGTTTAAAATGTCATATAGATAGGGAATGTTCCCATTGCTAAACTAATTTTCATAATGGAAAGTTATATTTGGATTTGTACGCACGGCAAACTTGTTAAAGTTGTCACAATCGTGTCATAATCACCCTATATAAAAGATACAACCCATAGAATTGTTTGTAATTAACCAAATTCATTGGAAAAGCAATTGCATTTCTAGAAAGCTTTAAAAATGTATATAATTTCATCGGAATTCGATTTAATGATCAGAGCATCAGACGATGTAATAATCATGTCCATGAGAGTGGACATCCTGACGACGATGGAATAAAAAAGTGGTTGAATAACAGGGGTAGTATAGAAGTGCAGTGTAGTTGTTGGTAAATAGTTAATAGTATTTAAATATTTAATTGGTGACCACCTGGTGAGTTTGATGTGACACTTTGAAAGATAATTTGTGTTTTTGTTGCCAACTCTGTAATTTGGCAGAAGAGGAGTATTTTCTTTTTTACTTCTTTCATCAAAATGTCCCCTCCCTCGTGGCTAATTTATGGAGAACATTTCTCATCCTGGCATATTATTTGAATATTTCTCCATTTTTATTGCCTACTTGTGTCTCTACATCCTTCCGGCCACTTGTCCACTGCACGGAACTACACAGAAAATAAAAATTACTACATATACATACCAATGTATATCGTATAAATTCATAAAAGGGTTCACATTGCCCCTTGAGAATTTCTTAGGTTTTATTGTTAATGCAATAAAGATGACCATCAAACAAAAGAATCATGTTTTCCAACCAGAATTGTCCATTAAAATTTAATGAATGTTTTTAGATTTAAAATTAGAAAATAAAGGGAAATTAAAAACCATACACTTTCACTTTTGGTTTATTAAAACAACATAAAATCTTTTATCCATTTCCGGTTAGGTAAACCCTACAAACTGAATGCAATGCATATGTGACATTATATACAAAAAAATACTTTATGAAATGTCTCTCTCACAGTTATATCGTATGTGACAAGAGGAACGTGTGGGAAGCAACCAACTCTTTCAGAATATTAATTCATATGTTTATTTATTTATAAATAATTTTTTATTTTT